>CAUYQG010274641.1:0-30681 GCA_963574415.1 Tarsius wallacei
ATTATGATAAATGTTCAGGGTCCGCTTATGAGTAAGAACATGTGGTACTCAGTTGTTTCTGTGATAGATCGCTGAGTATGATAGACTCTAAATCCATCCAGGTTGCTGTGAAGTCCATTGTTTGTCCTTCTTTATGGCTGCGTAATGTTCCATCATGTATATGTACCACATTATTTTTATCCAATCTGCTTTCGATGGACAGCACGGTTGGTTCCATGTTCTTGCTATATTTTGTAGAATGATTTGAGTTCCTCTGGGTATATTCCCAATAAGGGGATTGCTGGGTCATATGGAAGGTCAATTACTAGTTCTTTCAGAAATTGTCACACTGTTTTCCAAAGAGATTGCACTAGTTCACATTCCCACCAACAGTGTAGAAGTGTTCCTTTTTCTCCACATCCTTGCCAGCATCTGTTATTTGTGTTATTAATGATGACCATTCTTACTGGGGTTAGGTGGTATCTCAATGTGGTTTTGATTTGAATTTCTCTAATGAGGCTGAACAGTTTTTCGTGTGTCTGTTGGCTGCCCCTATATCTTCTTCTGATAAGTATCTATTCATGTCTTTTGCCCAATTTTTAATGGGGCTGTTTTTTCCTTTTGGCATGTTTGAGTTCCTTGTAGATCCTGGATCTTAGGCCTTTGTCAGATACATAGTTGGCAAATATTTTTCCCATTCTGTGGGCTGTCTCCCGCTCTCATGATGGTTTCTTCGCTTTGCAGAAGCGTTTCACTAGAAGGAATAAAGCAGATATTCTGTCTCCATCTGTTTGAATTGCTATAAAGGAATATCTGAGGCTGGGTAATTAATCAAGAAAACAGGTTTATTTGACTCACGGCTCTGCAGACTATACAAGAAGCATGGCACCAGCATGTGCCCCTGGTGAGTGCTTCAGGGAGTTTCCATTCATGGCTGAAGGGAAAGGGAGTCAACATCATGGTGAGAGGAAGAAAGTGAGAGAGGAGGAAGATACCAGGCTCTTTTAGACAACCAGCTGTCACGTGAACTAATAGAGTGAGAACTCACTCATCATCAAGAGGATGGCACCAAGCCATTCTTGAGCTATCCACCCCCATAACCCAAACACCTCCCTCCAGGCCCCACCTCCAATTGAGGATCAAATTTCAACATGAGATTTGGAGAGGACAAATAACCAAACTCTATCAGATGCCAAGTATTACCCCTAATGCTTAGCATAGTACTGGGGATCTTGGTCAAGTCAATAAGGAAACCAAATAAGAGGCATGAACATTAGAAGAAAAGAGATATAGGTTTTATTTTGTGCAAATGATAGGATCATCTACATAGAAAAAACTGCATAATCAAAAAACTATTTAACAGTAATTTTAAAAGTTCAACAAGATGTCTGGATACAAGATAAACTTTTGAAAAATAAATGGCAGTTTTCCTCCTTCCTTCCTTCCTTCCTTCCTTTCTTTCTTTCTTTGAGTAGGAGTCTCACTCTTGTCGCCCAGGCTAGAGAGCAGTGGCATGCTCACGGCCACTGCAGCCTCAACCTGCCAGGCTTATGGGATCCTTCTGCCTCAGCCTTCCAAGTAGCTGGAACTACAGACACACGCCACCACGCCCGGCTGGTGCAGTTTTCAATAGTAGCAATAACCAGCTAGAAAATATAATTTAAAATAAGATATTAAAAATATCAACAAGCCAGGCTCGGTGGCTCAGCCTGTAATCCCGTGCCTTTGGGAGGCTGAGGTGAGTGGATTGCCTGAGCCCGCGGGTTCGAGACCCGCCTGGGCAACTTGGCGAGACCTCATCTCTACAATAAATAAAAAAAAAATTAGCCGGGCGTGGTAGCACGCGCCTGTAGTTCCAGCTACTTTGGAAGCCTGAGGCTGAAGGATCGCCAGAGCCCAGCAGGTCGAGGCTGCGGTGGCCGGGAGCAGCCACTGCACTCCAGTCTGGGCGACAGTGAGACTCCAACTCAAAAAATAAAATAAAATAAAATAAAAAATAAAAATATCAACAAAAACTCTAATGTCTAAGAAGTAGACATAAAACATATTTAAGAAGGCTCTTAGATATTTTATATCTCCTTTTTTAATCTTCTGTCTATAATAAGTAAATTTAACTAGGTACATGTAAGATCTCTATGGAGTAAGTTTTAAAGCATTAATAGGCTGGATACGGTGGCTCATGCCTGTAATCCCAACACTTTGGGAGGCTAAGGTAGGAGGATTGCTTGAGCCCAAGAGTTCAAGCTCAGCCTGGGCAACACAGCTAGACTCCACCTCTATTAGAAAAAAATTTAAGCATTAATAAAAACTAACTGATGATCTTAATAAAAATGAAGAGATCGTACATATTTTTTGAAGGGATGACAATTTTATCTAGATGTAAATTCTTCCTAAGCGAACCAATGACTACAATGTAATCCCCTGGAAATTAGATATTCTTGATAAACTTCATAAATTTACTGTAAAATCTAAATGGAAGAATAAAGGACAATGAATATTGGCCAAATTAGACTTGACAGAAAAGAAAGAAGTTGCCTTATGAGATACTAAGGCACACTACAAAACCATACTAATACAAATCTGGGTTGTGTTGGTATAAGAACTTTTAAATAGACCAGTAGACCAGAAGAGAGAGCACAGGAACAGACACATGTATATATGGAAACTTAATATTAAATGAAGGCAGCTTCATAAACAATTGAGGAAAGAATAGTTTATAAAAGCTATTAATAAAACTGGTTTACTCTAAAGAGAAAAATATAACTTGTTTCCTACCCAAAGTCACATGCAAATATGGTCTTTGAAAGGATTAAAACATAAATGTGGAAGATAAATCTATGCAGTTAATAAAAATATAGGGTAATCCAGGGGTGGGTACTTTTTTAAACTTCTAAGCACAAATCATAAAGCATAAAAGGGTAACAAATAAAAAGGAAGAACATCATGGATAAAATTAACAAATGATAGATTGGGAAAATACATTTGCAATGCCTAAAACCAACAAAGGATAATTTCTAGAGATGATATTTGGTCTTGTAAACAATAAGAAAAAGAAAGCTACCTCAGTAGAGACTTGGGCAAAAGATATAAACAGGCCATTTAAAAATAAAGAAAGGTAAATGCCTATGAAGAAATGAGCCTATTTTCTAACTATTAGTAGTCAGAAAAATGATAAATGAAACAAACTATCATGTTACAGCTACTAGACTGGGAAAATTTAGAAAGTGGAATAATGCTAAGTTGTTGGTTGTCTTTTTTTTTTTTGAGTTGAAGTCTCACTTTGTCACCCAGGCTGGAGTGCAATGGCATGCTCCTGGCCACCACAGCCTCGACCTGGTGGGCTCAGGCGATCCTTCCACCTCAGTCTTCCAAGTAGCTGGAACAACAGGCAGATGCCACCACATCCAATTTTTTAAAAATTTTATTCGTTGTAGGGACAAAGTCTCGCTATGTTGCACAGGCTGGTCTTGAACCCCTGGATTCAGGCAATCCTCTCGCCTCAGCCTCCCAAAAGTGCTGGGATAACAGGCTTGAGTCACCATGCCCGGCATTGCTAAGTATTGATGGATGGATGTGACCATAGAGACCTCGTGTATTGCTGGTGGGAGTGTAGATGGGTACACTGTTCAGGAGAGCCATTTTGTCAAATTAAATACTATGTATGCAAATATTGTGACCTAGAAATTCTGGTACTGCATGTGTATGCAAAAGAAATTCTCACCAGGATCCTACAGGGACAAATAAAAGGTTGTCCATTGCTATAGGGTTGGATGGATAAATCGTGGTGGAGACACATCTGGTAGAGTATGTGACAATTACAAGCAATGGACTAGATATACACTGGATATACACTGTCCAGTGGATGGAACCACAGTGCTGAGTATGTGTCTACTTCACCTTTTTCTTTTTTATATTTTATATTGCTGTGTTGCCCAGGCTGGAGTGTGCAGTGGCTATTCACAGGCCTCCTCATAGCTCACTGCAGCCCGGAGCTCCTAGGCACAAGCGACCCTCCCAGTTTAGCCTCCCTAGTAGCTAGAACTACAAGTGGGCACTGCGCTTGGCTTTCTTTCTTCCTTCCTTCCTTCCTTTCTTTATATACTGCCAAAGCGAGCATTTTTTAATTTTAATTTTTTATTGAGATGATGTCTCATTACATTGCCCAGGCAGGTCTTGAACTCCTGGTGTGAGCTGATCCTTTTGCCTAGGCTTCCTGAGCAGCAGGGACTACAGCCTCTGGTCACTACGCCTGGCTGTGTCTATTTTAAAACAAACAAAATCTCTGTGGATGTCTGAACATATTTATAAACAATTGGATGAGGAAGGCGAATGGATAATTTAGGGGGATGGGTGTGAATGTTAGGACAAGACAACATAATAATACACAAAACCAAACAATTACTTCTGAATGGTGGCATTATGAATGATAGTAAAGCTCTTTTTCACAGTTTCCTCAATGAACCT
This sequence comes from Tarsius wallacei, assembly GCA_963574415.1. NCBI lineage: Eukaryota > Metazoa > Chordata > Mammalia > Primates > Tarsiidae > Tarsius > Tarsius wallacei. The sequence goes on from CAUYQG010274641.1 coordinate 4,444, forward strand.
ATATTACATTCATTAGAAAAAATAAGCTCACATAAAATAATTAGACTCAGAACCTTCTAAAGTGTATCAATAACTACCTTCATTTTCTTCTATGATTATTGCTTATTTTGTTTTCTACTTCTAGATCCAATACTGGTCATTTTCCCCTAGAAAATAACTTATTTCATGTAGATTTTCAAAAAGGCAAAGTCATATGTAGTCCTTGAATAATCATAACGTCTATAGTTAATTCTCCTTCTTAGTGTTATGTCTTCTCTTTCAACTGAAGTTTTCTCCCAAGATATTTTGAATAACCTAATAGTAGTTCACTGGAGTAATGTATATAGTCTCCAGAAATCATCCAAAAATAGCAGTTTCATATAAAATATTTTTACTTTCTACCACAGTAAGATTCATATATTTTCCCCGTGTGTCTGGAAATTCTAGCTGGATTAGCCAGGGCACTGATGTGAGGATTAAATGAGTTAATACAGGCATTTAATACAGTGCCTGCCACATTGTAAATGCTCAAGTTACTGCTGTAATGGATGAAAACTGCTAATAATGATGATGTTAGTTGCAAACTCCTTTTCTGTCTGCCATAACACCTAGCACAGGCCTAAGCACATAATATAATATTTAGACAGATGCTCAGTGACTGATGGATGGCTCCAATATTTGGAATCTCCTTTTATACTTGAAATATCATAGCTTATTTTACGTCTTTTCTAAAATGTTCCAGGTATTAATTGATTTTTTTAAAAAAATCAGCAGTTGATTTAACTCAACTTTATATTGTTAATTTTATTGATTCCTGCATCTATCTTAATGTTCAGGCTTTCTTGTTTTCTGATCAATGGCTTCAAGGCAATAACTCTTCCTCAGAGTATTGCTTTGACTGCATCACACAAGTTAAGGAACCCAGTGTACTCACAGTGACCCTGTTCATAATTAAAGGCAGTGATGTATATAAGGCGCTTAGCATAGTCAGTGCTCAGTGCTATTGAGCTCCCTTGAACCTTATCCCGTACTGAGTCAGCAAGCATTTGCTTGACATCCGCAGGAAACCAGGTAACCATTTCTGCAGCAAAGCCACTTTCCGAGCCTAACCCCTTTCCTTTAGCCTTCGTAACTCCTCGCCCTCCAGTGGGCGGGGCCTGGTCTTCTCGTCCCCTTACCTCAAGTCTCCGCCCCCGCCCCGCCACGTTCCCATGACACCACGCTGGCGCTAACCTTCTCTGTAATCCTGTCTCCTTCCGCTTTCTAAAAGTGACGACGAGGAGAAAAATAGTTCCCGGGCAATGGAGTTCTTCTCCCGAAGGGGCGGGACTAAGGCGGGGCTTACGAGCGGAGAAAACCGGAAGTCCGTGATCCTTGTGGCAGCATTGGGCCCCGAGCTCCTGGAGGGCGGGCCCAGATGGGCGGAGGGATTCATTGTAAGCAGCGTGCGGCCTTCTCCCTCCCTTTAAGGCGGGGAGAGCGGCGTGGGCGGCAGTTGCTGTGGTTTCCGACCTGAGGTACTCTTCCTGGAGCTGTAGATCTAGGGCTCAGCGCTATCGTGTCCAAGTCCAGCTCTCCGTGGCTGCGGATCGGGAGGTCAGAAGCTCAGCTACTCGTCTGTGGACCAGGACCGGCCGGCTGCTTTGCCTTCGCCTCGCAGTGCTCGTGTCTACTCCGGGGCCTAAGTCGGCTCTGGGGCGGCCGAAGAGAAGGCCGCCGGCGAGATGTTCAAAAACACATTCCAGAGCGGCTTCCTCTCCATCCTCTACAGCATCGGCAGCAAGCCCCTGCAGATCTGGGACAAAAAGGTCGGGCTGGGGGCGGCGGAGGGCCGGGCGCAGGGGCCGCGCCCCCTCCTCGCTCGGTTGTGTCGAACTGGGGCCCGGGAGAGGCTGGAGGTCGCTGCTGTGCCTTGTCCCCAGCCTGGCGGGACTGAGACGGGGGGGGGGCGGGGGTGCATTGGTGTGGGCGTGGCTGGGGTGTGGTTAGGCACGCGGTCCCTCCCCGCGGACTTGCTTTGGTCAGTCCATTTGAGCCACCGTTTCCCCATCAATATAATGGGGTGATAGTGCCCATCTCGTAGCATGAAACGCCATGAGAGGGGGCTTTGCGGACGTAGAGATGAAAGGAACTGCTGACCACGGACTCCACGAATGTTTACCCTTCCCCTGTTTGGTGCCAGGCACTGTGCTGGGCACTAGACACAGAGCCTTTGTTCAGGTCCCTTGGAGATGCACATCCAGAAAGACTCCGCCAAGCCAGTGATGTTTGGGTTTCATTCATTGGCTCCATTTCTGCCACTGGTCCCATATAAGCTAGAATCCGGTGGCCTTTGGCACCTGCTCCACACTTGCTGTGATTCGGGGTCTGTACTCCACCTTCAGTGCCTGATTTCCCCGTCAGGAATAGTCTTGTCTGGATTAATAAACTCAGAGCCAGCCGCAAGCCTCTTTATCGCGATTAAGGCATCTACTAGATGATACTTTCGCTGACCCCAGAAGATGATGAACCGGTCTGCTTTTTGGAAATGTGACTTAAGATCTAGCTATGGGTTGGTCCGCATGTTATTACTTGGGTACTTTGCTCCTCCTGCAGATAGATTTCCAGGAGGTCCACTAAAGCATTTTTGGAATATAAATTAAGGTAGGCACTCCAGCGTGGAAGACAGGTGATTTAGGAAGTATCCTTAGTACTACCCTCCTCGGGAGAGTGGAGAGAGGTGGTGTGCTGAATGGTGTTTGTATTGTGGAATAGTCTAAGCAGACCTAATAATGAAGCAAGATTTGTGGATTTGGTCTTAGAGCAACTCCCTGTCTTCCTTGCCACAAAGGGTGACACAGTGCTTGGGAGAGAATGTAGGCAGTCTTCTACCTGTCGCCACTTAGGAAAGGCTGCATTCAGAGAGCGGCTTTGAGAGTGGGGTGTTCATGGTGTCACTTTGATAAGATAGTTGAAAGATTTGGATAATGAAGTTGGACCTTCTCATCTGTTAAAAAAAAAAAAAAATCTGACTATCTCTTCTCCTTCAGATGATTCTATCCTCAACGTAGAGCTAATGCCAAGAGTATTACATAGGAAAGAGATTCCTTAACATTTTTCCTACATGGTTGAGTTTTTCAGTTCCATGATTTTGTTCACAGTGGAATAAGAACGCATTGTAAAGTCTGAAATTGCACCTCTACAAAGAGAACCCAGAATGCATATATCTGGGAACTTTATAAGGATATTGGCTTCCAAACTGTCACTTGATTCAGATATGGGTTGTCAGAAGGCAGAGAGAGAGATCCTGTGTGTGTGGAACTTGGAAACCGAATTGTAGCAAAAGTGTCAACATAAGGCAATTGAAATAGAGAATGGGCCTTGACCTAGGAGGAGAGGTTTTCGGAGCAGGTCAGAAAACTTACTAACTCTGAAACGATTCTAGTGGTAGGAGGCCTCAGGACTTTTTTTTTTTTTTTTGAGGCAAGATCTTACTCTCACCCAGGCTGGAGTACAGTGGTGTGATCATGGTTCACCACAGCCTTCTAGGGTTTGGTGATCTTCTGCCTCCGATTCCCACGTAGCTGGGACTACAGGCACTTGCCACCATGTCTGGCTAAGTTTTGTGATTTTTTTTTTTTTAAAGACCACGTCTCGCTATGTTTCCCAGGCTGATCTTGAACTCCTAGACTCAAGCAGTCCTCCCACCTTGGCCTCCCAAAGTGCTAGGATTACTGGTGTGAGCCATTGTACCCAACCAGAATTTCTATTGTGAAACTTTTTATCAGTTTTTCATTTTAGTCTTCTGTAGTGTTTATTTATTTTCAAATGCAGCTTTTTAACTAGTCATGCTTCCTGAGTCAACATGTTTACACACAGAATAAAAAAGAAAGTAAGCATGATGCACTGTGTCCCTTAAGGCCACTAGAGGTCAGATGGTACCCTAATGACATAAACATGTGTGAAAACATTGTTACATTCACTGGTAGGGTTACATGGAGTAAATTAAACAGAAATTTTGGCAAGAAAACCTTTAGAACACTTGCTTCAGGCAAAATCCTCACAATAGTAAAAGTTAATTATGTGTTTCTAACACTTATTTGGACTAGATTGGAAAGTGTTTAGGAGTGAGTTTTTTCTCCTCTTGGGCAAGGGGGAAAAAGGGTAGAAAAGGGAACGTTTAGGGCCATATCCGTTGGCTTTGTTGTGTGTGCTTTTTTCTCAGCTGTATCATAAAGTCCCCAGGAAGTGTTGGGAATCCAGTCCAGCTAGGGAATCTGGGAATTGATATACTTAATGAAAGATTTACTGAGCAACAGCTAAGGGCAGGCCATTGTGTAGACTTGGGAAGGTAGAGAAGACTTTTTTCCTGCTCCCAGGAATAAGGCAAAGTTTAATAAGGGCAAAGTTTGGGGGTAGGGGAAGGTCCACATTTGTCTAGACATGGCCTTGACCTCTGTCAGTAGGTACATTATTAACTGTGGTGCCTATTTTAGTTATTAATTTGATTTTACAAAACTGTACTATTCTGCTTCCTGAGTTTATAAAGAGAGAATTTCTATTTTGGTTTCTCTGAAGAATCTTGAAAACTTAGGTTTGATTTCTGTTTAGGCACTGTCTCCTTATGAATGTGAGAAGTGAATGCCATATTCACAATACCAGTGAATTTGCAGACTTCATTTGTGTGGATGTGGCTTGCTCATAATGTTTGTGACACCTGCAGTTTATTTCACACTCTTTAAAGCTCACAGCCCCTCCCCCATCTCATCCTTTAAACCTCAACGTAAACATTATTTGTCATTGGGAACTTAAATCTCGTGGATGCTCCTGTGGCTCTCTGTACACAGTATGCCAGTTTTCTATTGTGTATCGCCCACTAGACTGCAAGTTCCTTAAGGGGAACAATAGTATCTTACCTTAAAACCTGAGTTCCAGAGTGTGGTCAGGCATCTTGGATTTGCATTCTGGCTATTCTGGCTGTGCTGTGTTCTAGTTGTATGACCTTGGGCAAGTACTTAACCACTGAGTTTTCTTATCTACTTCTCACAGTTATGAAGATTAAATGAAGATGTATATAAAATGCTTAGCAACCAAGTTATGGCATATATAATCACATGCCATATAATGATATTTCAGTCAACAACAGACCTATATGACAGTGGTCCCATAAGATTATAATGGAGCTGAAAAATTCCTGTCGCCTAGTGACATCATAGCTGTCATAATGTGGTAGTGTAATGAGTTACATGTTTGTGAGTAAACAAACCTACTGTACTGCCAGCTGTATAAAAATATAAAGTACATAATACTTGATAATTATAACAGTGACTGTTTTACTAGTTTATGTATATGCTATGCTTTTTATCATTATTTTAGAATGTATTCCTGCTTGCTTAAAAAAAAAAGGTTAACTGTAAAAGAGCCTCAGGCAAGTCCTTCAGGAGGTAGGCATTGTCATCATAGGAAATGACAGCTCTATATATGTCATTGCCCCTGAAGACCTTCCAGTGGGACAAGATGTGGCGGTGAAAGACAGTGATATTGATGATCCTGACCCTGTGTAGGCCTAGGCTAATGTGTGTCTTAGTTTTTTTGTTTTGTTTTTGTTTTTGTTTTTTTGAGTTGGAGTCTCACTCCTTCGCCCAGGCTGGAGTGCAGTGGCACGCACGCTCACGGCCATCCCAGCGTCGACCTACTAGGCTCCAGTGATCCTTCAGCTTCAGCCTTCCAAGTAGCTGGAACTACAGGCTAGTGCTACCACACCCAGCTATCTTTTACTTTATTATGGAGATGAGGTCTCGCCAAGTTGCACCGGCTGGTCTCATACCCACAGGCTCAGGCAATCCACTCACCTCGACCTCCCAAAGTGCTGGGGTTACAGGCTGAGCCACTGTCTTAGTTTTTAACAAGAAAGTTTAAAAGGTGAAAAAGCCCGCCATGTCTTAGTTTTTAACAAGAAAGTTTAAAAGGTGAAAAAGGCCAGGCTCAGCCTGTAATCCCAGCACTTTGGGAGGCCAAGGCGAGTGGATTGCCTGAACCCGCAGGTTCGAGACCAGCCTGGACATCTTGGCAAGACCTCACCTCTACAATAAATAAAATAAAATAAATTGGCCGGGCATGGTAGGGCACACCTGTAGTTCCAACTACTTGGAAGGCTGAGGCGGAAGGATCGCTGGAGCCCAGCAGGTTGACACTGGGGTGGCCGTAAGCATGCCACTGTCCTCCAGCCTGGGTGACAGAGTGAGACTCCAACTCAAAAAAAAAAAAAGTTAAAAAATAGTTTTTAATAGGAAAAATAAAATAAAGTTATAAAAATATTTTTGTACAACTGCACAATGTTTTTGTTTTATGTTAAGTATATTGCAAGAGTCAAAAAGGTAATATTTTAAATTTATAAAGTAAAAAAGTTGTAGTAAGCTAATATTAAATTATTATTGAAGAAAGAAAAATCATTTTTATACATTTAGTGCTGCCTGACTGTGTATTGTACAGTTGTGTACAGTAATGTCCTAGGCCTTCACATTCACTCACCACTCACTCACTCATCCAAAGTAACTTCCAGTTGTGCAGTACCGCTTTTCATTTTTACATGGTACTTTTTTTTTGCGTTGGAGTCTCATTCTGTCGCCCAGGCTGGAGTGCAGTGGCACGCTCACGGCCACCACAGCCTCCACCTGCTGGGCTCAGGCATACACAGTACTTTTACTGTGCCTTTTGTATGTTTAGATTCACATTGTGTTAGAGTTGCTCAGTTACAGTTACTCAGTACAGTAACATGTTGTACTGGTTTATAGCCTAAGAGCAACAAGCCATACCATATAGCCCAGGTGTGTAGTAGGCTGTGCTGTCTAGGTTTGTGTGAATATGCTCTGATGTTCACACAATGTTGAAATCTCCTGATGATGCGTTTCTCAATGAATCCCTGTCATTAAGTGATGCATGACTGTAGTCATTACAAATTATGGCATATAGTATTAAATGTGGCAGGGGACTTAAAGATTTGCTCAAGACTAAAATAAGTTTGTAACTGAGTCCAGCATTCAGAATAGGAAGTACAGTAAAACCAGCCTTCTGAAATTAGAATAATGTCATCATTGCACCATGGCTTTCCCAGTCCAAAACCTTTAGTGTGACTCCAAGGCCACACAGCCCATGGCTTGCACCTGCTTAACTGGTTCTCCAGGCTTACCTCGCTGGATTCCCCCTCTTAACATCAGTTCCCTACTGAACTGAAAGAAGTCCTGTTCTCTCTCACCTCCAAGCTTTGGCACTTCCTGCTCCCTCTTCTGTCCTCCTCCCCCCATTCCTCCAGCTCCTCATTAGTCTCCAGGTCACAGCTCGAAGGCACTTCCTCAGAGAGGCCCTTCCTGACTCTCCAGGCTAAGTTCATTTATATCCATTCATAGACTCTACTTCCCATCACTTGAAATTATCTTCTTCAGGTCTGTATTCCTAGCTACATTAAGTTTCCTGATAGAGACCTTTGTAAGTTTTCAAACAAAGAGCTCAGAAGAAATTAGGGGTTTCTTTAATGTTCCCTAGGATTCTGGGACCAGCAAATCCTATAGTTATTGAAGGACTCTTAACTCATTAGCGATCAGCAAATTTTTCATTTTCCTAATATTGATTGCGAGTGAAAATTTTAAAAATCTGAAGCTGGTTTCTGCAAACTTCTATTGTTAAGCACAAGTGAAATGGCCTTTTCTAAATTGTCATATTTTTCACAATACAGCTGAAATTTGCAGACATATCCAGTATTTGCCTCAGATACCACTCTGACTAGCATTCCATACTTTGTATTTTTATTCGGATTATAACCCGAATATATATTATTCAGAAACAGAATTTGCAAAGACGTAAATTCATGTCAGCAGCAGCTAAGAACAGAATTTGGAATGGCATAATTTCATGTCAGTGATTGCGAATGAGTTAAGTGTAATGTAAACATTACTTCTGACATGTAAGGAAAATACCAAGAAGTTCTGTTCTACTTATACCTCTGTAAAACGTTGTATAACTTTTGATCTCTACTGGTAATTTCCTAAAAGTCCATGAGATACTGTCAGTTCTTGAAAGCTTCTCCGTCATTCTTCTCCCCTTGTGTTTCTCTCAGCTGCTCTTGTTTCCTGATTGCCAAACTAAGCATTACAACCAGAGTCCTTTGCTGTTGCTGGATAGTTAGATTTCCATTCCCTGTCCCTAATTTTTTAAATGAACAAAATCCTTCAGAAAACAGTTGCTATAACTTAACTTTTAGTTAGTAAATCCTACTAGTACATGTTCGATTGATGCAGTTTCCAGTAGTAGAATTGAGTGCTTTGGACATAAAGGCAGTACAACTATTTTTTCCTGTCTTTCCCAGTGTCCGATAGACCGTGTCCTTCATTATTCTGAGTAATAGTGTTTACTGTAATTGAACGAGGGCATGGGCTTTAGTTACACTTGCCCTTTCATGGCACCCATAGGAAGAGACTGGCTAGCAGTGCACAAAATCGCCCTTACACTGGCTGAGGGGTTGTTTGTATGTGTCCAGAGTCTCATGTCTGCTGCCTGGGCAGTCCCTGTAAGGTGGAGCAAAGGGAGAGGAGCCTGCAGGCCCAGGCGCTGAGGCCAAAACGGAGCTATGCACAGTTCTCCCTATAGAGGTCTCCCTCTGCCTAATTTCTGACTTGGAACCGGGCCCCTTACCCAGGGCAGGAACTTCCCTGCTGGAAGGGACAGCTCTAATGGCTTAATGTAAATTGAACATGTGTCATTAAGTCTAGGATGCCAGATGGCTGAGGGTTCAGCTGCCTGCCAGGGTAAGTGGGTGGAGCCAGGAAAATGAAAGTGGGGGGAGGGAAGGGGATGGCTACAACTCATGTTATTTTTAAAGCACTCATAGAAATATATAGCATTGGCAAGCTTCCTCCCTATCCCAGTAGTATTTTTTTTCCCCCAGCTTGACCCTCCTCCCTGGGGCTTACACTGGGGGGAAAAAAAATCAATGTTCTTTATTAGTTGCCCCGGCAACCATAGAAGAGTGATTGTAAGACTGGCTTGAAGACTCTGTTTTAAAGAGGGATGTAAAATGAAGCCTGCTTCCATGAGCAATAAATGCTGATAAGTTCATTGTATCTTCATCCCAAAGCCAGGCCTGCCCAGTGACCTTTGAATGGGAAGGAACTAAGGAAAGTTAATGCTTTCTGAGGGCATGTATTTTGTTGTAATGTTTGTAAGAAGCTGGTCTGAGAAGGGAGGTTGCTTCCTGGAAGACCTTTATAATTCAAGGCAGAGCGAAAGCCAGATTTCCAGGGTAGTTGGGAGGCTTTGCCCCAAACTGCCCGTCCCGCTTTCTCCTTTGATCCTCATTTTAGAACCTGGAGAAGAGGCTTTGGGAAGTGCCCTGCACTCTGGTGCTCCCCAGTCTTATTAACTGCCTCCCCTACTCTTTTCTTCCAGTGAGTCTGCAGCCCTTTGAACTTAATAAAGGAGAGGAGTCATAATTCACTAACAACTCAGTTTAATTGGATTTCAGACTTCTGGAAGCTTGTGATATGGGGATATTTATGTTTTTCTTCTTTCTCTGTGGGCAAAGCTCTGTTTTGTTTGTCTTACCACCCGCCAGGTCCAACTCTGGAGAGACTGATAGGCATTCCTTCAGAAAAGCCGCCTTGGCCCCTCCAAGTTTTGGAGGATACATTAATTCGTTTGTGAACATTAAATTTGTGAGTGCGGTTTTAACCTAGAAACGCTGAAAGAGAAATCTCTTTAGGAAGTGACTGAAAGCCCAACTAAAAGTTAGCTTGCCTCTGGGGCAGTAGTGCAGGAATACTACACAGAGTTCATTCTGGCTTTCAGTCTTTTGGCTTCTGCGTACAGTGTAAGACTTTGTTTCCTTCTGTAAAGACTCAGATAGGTCTTATTTGCTGGAGTGTTCAGTGAAGTCATCTGCTATTAACTTCGAGATGGGCAGAAGGCAGATTCCCCCACATTTCTTCCCCGTGGGATCTGATTGGTCTTTATGGTGTGGTGGGAAGCCTCTTGCTGACTCTGGCTGAGAGACCTTGGAGGGTATAAGATTTGAGACCATGGTATAAGACAGTTTTGGATAAATAATAGCATGTTGCTTTTTAGCAGTAGAAGTTTTCAGGTCAAAAGTACTTCTTTTTTTTTTTTTTTTTTAAAGAAACAGAGTCTCACTCTGTTGCCCAGGCTAGAATGCAGTACATGCTCATAGCTCACTGCAGCCTCAACTTCTTAGGCTCAAGTGATCCTTCTGCCTCAGCTTCTTGAGCAGCTGGGACTATAGGTGCATGCTACCACGCCTGGCTAATTCTTTGATTTTTTGTTGTTGTTGTTGAGATGAGATTTCAGTATATTGCCTAGGCTGGTCACGAACTCCTGGGCTCAAGTAATCCTTCCGCCTCAGCCTTCCAAAGTGCTGGGATTATAGGCATGAGTCACTGTGTCTTGCCCCTAGATTATTTCTTAATCCTTTCAGTTTAACCATCTATTTGATCTTTGCAGTATGTACCTTTTAAAAGAATGCTTAGTGGTGGTTATAAAAGTAGTGTTTGCATCTTGTTGGAATACTGCCAGCTCTTATCAGTGAGGCTGCTCACATTATTTGGAAATAATTTCTTGATTAATTTCTCCTTCATCAACAAGTCCTCCTGGTTTTTCACAGAAAATATAGAAGGAATATTGCCACTTTGGTTGGGAACATTTAGATGGGAAACGAGGTGGACAGTGTTGGCATGTTCTACACAGACCCAAGCCTTTGTGCTCTTAATCTCCCTTGGAAAGAGGCCCAGAATTCAAAGCAGGAGGGCACTGAACATTGCCAGCTTTGTTTGAGAAGCATTTCAATGTGACGTTTGTGTCTTGAGAACCCACGAAATGCTTCACTGGCAGAGATTGAGGTCCTGTCTAGCCCAGCATTCTGTCTCTGACAATGGACACCAAAGGATGTTTTGTGGGAAAGCATTCTTCATGCTGGCAGCCTCTTGGGCTTTGTGCGGTGCCCCAGCACCTCTGGCTTTCCATAGTCTATGGTGGATATGTTATCCAGAGATTTTTTAAAAACTCTCCTTGAACCTACTCGTATGTGCCAACTCTTAGGGTGACACATTCCAGAGATCAGCAAATATTTGAATGCTTTGTTTGTGCCTAGCATAGTACTAATCATTGTAGAAGATCGAAATGATGCTTAATAACTAATCCCTACTCTTGCTTGAGTTTATTCTTTTTAAAGGTGACAGGACTTAGTCTCAGTTGTAGAAAGAGTGGATAGTAATATCAGATGTCACCTGGAGAACACCAGGCACACCATAAAACTCACATATGAATAATCTGTGTTGAAAAATACAACTGTAAGACTGACCACTGTGTTCTTTCCCTATGGGCAAGTCTAATAAAAAGCCAAATTCTAATTAGAAGGCTGATTAGTGTACAAGGGGAACTTTAGTCAGTGTGATTGAGTCAATTATGACAGCCCAGTGCTGCCCTTTTCACAGCACCTAGAAAAAGACCACACGGTTGTCTTTCTGATGTGTCCTGTTCTAAACCTGATTGATCTTTTTCACGTGCTAACACATTCAACCCTAACAGTCCGGCACTGTTTTGAAAATGCCTTTGCATATCATATCTCTGCTCTGTCCGTATTAAGTGCCTAAGAGTTTAATACTTGAAGATTACTGTTCTTTCCTAAATGTTTTGAGAGGAGGAACCCATACTGAATATTGGTTCCTCCCCATTCTCTACCTCCTACATATGCAACAAGCAGTACAAAACAATGTAGGATGAAGAGCTAAATTATGTAGTTTAGACAACATGAGCTTAGAAAGCAAGTCTGAGAAAAAAGAGGTCGATGTGGGCTGAAAATGCTGAAGGCGTCTGTGTGTGGCCCAGATGGGACTTGAATTCATCCTTGCAGAAGTAGAAAATAGGGCAAAAGAAAGAAGCATTAAGTAGGAGTAAATCTGGGGAGGAATGCCTTCACTTTATGGTTGCCACCCTCCTTCTCAGTGACACTCAGCTTTTCCTTGATGTTTTTAGCCAGAGAAATACATGAGGTGATGGCAAGCCTGGTAAATCCTGAGCCACCTGCTACTTAGGATCTGTCATTTGCAGTTCCTGGGTGCCAGTGTCCACGTGTGTGAAACAGTACCACCTACCTTTTTATTTTTATTGTTATTGTGGAGTTGAGAGATGTATATGAACTTTCCTAGTGCATAGCAGGCACTCAGTAAATGTTAGCTGAACCTGTATTGAGTTGATTTCTTCAGGAAGTAATTTATCTGAAAATTTACAGATTGCCAGGTTACCTGGGATTCCTGTGGTGGTTGATGGGACCCTGTGTAGAGTGGTAATAGCATGGCTGACTTATAGCTAAGCTTCAGCATGTTATATCATAGACTTCTGCGTTATGCCCCTTGGGCTACTGCGGTTTTTCTTAAATGGTTCCTTTCAACCTTGCCATCAAATAGTTCAGTACTAACTAATTGAATTTGCTTCCTTGTAGGTGCGGAATGGCCACATCAAAAGAATAACTGATAATGACATCCAGTCCCTGGTGCTAGAGATTGAAGGGACAAATGTCAGGTGGGTTGCCAATGCTGAGACATTGTATACCAGGGAGGCAGTACATCACAGAGGTCAGTAGCACAGACTGCAGAGTCAGACTACCTGATGTGAATCCAGCTCTGCTGCTTAGAGCTTACCTTGGGCAAGTTACTTAATCGTCCAGGCCTTGGTATCCTCGTCTGTAAAATGAAGGTGATAACAGTATATTTTCCTTACAGGGTTGTTGTGAGGACTAATTAAGTGAATCTGTATAAAACACTTAGAACCATGCTTAGTACATAGTAAGCGCTGTGTAAGTATTAGTATATTATTAGTATTTGACCTAAGTGTGTGCTGGGGGAGAGTAGTGGCAGTGTTGTATATCCAGTGGGTGGCCAGTGTGGTTTTCAGTGCCTCAGTGGTCTTAGCTTTGGTTTTCTATCATTTGATGGTTCTGTTAAACCAGAATTAAAATCTTCTCTCACTGGAACAACTTCTTAGATCCAGTGGTCTGGCTTTGTTTTTCAGATATTTTATTGTTGATGTCTAGTCCTGTGTTAAGCTTTTGTTTCTGAGTCTGGCATTTTTTAAAAGCATCAGCTGACTTAAGCATTGAGGGATTCATTGGGTGATATGTCTGAATCATTTAGATCTGCTTTCCAGTTTTTCCTTTTGGATCATGTGTTATTGTTGTACATACCACCAAAGAAGAAAGACAAGTAGTGTGTTTATTGGTGTTTCCTCTCTCTACAGCACCACATATATCACATGTCCTGCAGACCCTAAGAAGACACTGGGAATTAAACTTCCCTTCCTCGTCATGATTATCAAAAACCTGAAGAAATATTTTACCTTTGAAGTACAGGTTAGTATGTCCACATGCATGTCCACCCTTAGCTATACCAAAGAAATGTCTTTTCAACTTATAGTAAAAAGGAACCCTACAAAAGCATCTTTATCCTTTTATATGTATACTTTTCTCCCTCTGTTGTAAGCTCAATGCAGTCCTTGTTATTATGACATAAGTTTGGTATTAGTAATTAAAATGCAATGCCAGTCTTTAAGAAAAAGTAAGCACCTAGAAAACCTAATCAGTAGCTACTAGACTTCGGAACTTGAGAGTCAGCTTAGTGACCATTTGGGGAGTAATTATTTAATACTGGGTTATTTTTGTAATTTTGATTTTTCAAAGGGAAAAACGTTTATGAAATCATTCTATGGACTGAGAGCCTGCTGGGTGTGTCATATGTCATAAGCAGCTGGTGTTGTCTTGGCAACAAACAAGATAAACTTGCTACTTCCGGACCATCTGTGTCCAGTGTATGACCTGTGTCTGGTCTGCTTATTCTCCTGTGGGTCTCAGCCTTGGGAAACCAGGCTGTGGGAGTTCAGGTCCTTGTCTTTAAAGAGTGTTTGCTAAGCCGGGCTTGGTGGCTCAGCCTGTAATTCCACGCCTTGGGAGGCTGAGGTGAGTGGATTGCCTGAGCCCGTGGGTTCGAGACCTGCCTGGGCAACTTGGCGAGACCTCATCTCCACAATAAATTTAAAAAAAATTAGCCAGGCGTGGTAGTGCGTGCCTGTAGTTCCAGCTACTTGGAAGGCTGAGGCAGAAGGATCACCGGAGCCCAGCGGGTCGAGGCTGTGGTGGCCGGGAGCGGCCACTGCACTCCAGTCTGGGTGACAGAGTGAGACTCCAGCTCAAAAAAAAAATAAAAAGAGTGTTTGCTTCTTCCGAGATGAAGTTAATGTGACTCTTCTCTATATTTCACAGGTACTAGATGACAAGAATGTACGTCGGCGGTTTCGGGCAAGTAATTACCAGAGCACCACCCGGGTCAAACCCTTCATCTGTACCATGCCCATGCGGCTGGATGACGGTTGGAACCAGATTCAGTTTAACTTGTCAGACTTCACCCGGCGAGCATATGGCACAAATTACATTGAAACCCTAAGAGTACAGGTACTGCTGCTCCTTTTCCAGACAGAGCCCCAAACTGGGGACATAGGGGTGTGCTCTGTCTGATACTGGTTTGTGACTCATGTAACAGAACAGTGTGGGCTTCTGGCTAAAGTTCCTAAGTCACTGTCCAAGGAGCTTTGGCATCAAAAAGGTCCAGGAAATATTCAGGAATCTGCTCAGACACAGTGGGTGAATAAGCAAAATCTCCCTCTTGCCAGAATCTACCCGTAAGGCAAGCCGAGGTGATGCCATGGAGGTGAAGTTTTTACAGTGTCACAAGAGGGCCTCTAACAGAATCAGAAATTAGAGGGAAAACAGTCCTATTCAGCCTCTCAAAATAAGTCTTGCCTCCCTAGATCCATGCAAACTGTCGTATCCGACGGGTTTACTTCTCGGACAGACTCTACTCAGAAGACGAACTGCCAGCAGAGTTCAAACTGTACCTGCCAGTTCAGAACAAGGCAAAGGTAAGGCAGCCTTGCTCAGGGGACAACCAGGGAATTGGGGGAGCTGTGTTCCTGGAAGTGCTCTAGTTTAAGGCTCAGCTGCAGAGCCCCCTCTGTTGTCACTTTGGAGGACCTTTATATCATAAGATCTTAGGTCTTCTTCCAGCATCAACACTGAATCAGGAATGATCCGTGATATACTGTTGTCTCCACCTTCACATGGTGATCTTGCCCCTTCTGAGGGTCATCCTGCTGCTTCCTGCTCACAGCACTTCTCTGAAGGATGTCCTCCATCTTAACCTGATTATCAGTCTAAAGTTATTGTGGATTGGTCCCCTCTACCACAGCGGTGGGTGCCTTTGTGCCTTCCTGCTGTGGATGTGAATGCATTTCCACAGGCCAGAGTCCGCCAGAGTGTCACCAGAGGTAGGAAGCCAGTGGCACTAGCCATCCCTTTTCGAACAACTTAAACTGATGCCTCTTTTCCGTTTTTTCCTCCAGCAATAACTGGAATGCAACTCAAGGGACCGACCCTGGATGTGACTCTTAACTTAAAAAGGAAACTGTCTAGAGGACAATGCAAAAACATATTTATATTAATTCACTCTGCTATGCTTTTATTTACTACCTGGTGTCCCTTGTCATGGACACCAGTGACCATGCCATAGCTCTGTAATTGCATTGTAAGTACCATGGGAATAAGCAGTCCTGTGCGTGATACGTGAATGCTAGAGTTTATCCTGCTGCCTGCCCCAGAGTGGGGG
Source organism: Tarsius wallacei (assembly GCA_963574415.1). NCBI lineage: Eukaryota > Metazoa > Chordata > Mammalia > Primates > Tarsiidae > Tarsius > Tarsius wallacei. The sequence continues at coordinate 20,118 of CAUYQG010274641.1, forward strand.
AGATACATTTACCATGAACTTACAGAATTAAAGATGTCCCCTAAGGCAATTTCACACCACTATTTCTTCCTACAGTTATTCTTTGTTTTATATATTATCTAAATATATGTATATGCTGTGTAATACTCCTAATCTGGAAATGAATAAAATGTTATATTCTTGGTTTGTAAGTGTGTTCTTAGTTTAGCTTTTTTAGTGATGACATTTTTCTTTGTTATGTGAAAAGAGAACTATTTGCTGTGAACATCCCATATACTTCATGCTGTGAAATATCTGGCACTGAGCATGTAAAGAACAAGGGAGAGCTATTCAGTTGACCCTTGAACAACATGGGTCTAAACTACAGATCCACTTATGGGCAGAGTTTCTTCCACCTCTGCCACTCCTGAGACAGCAAGACCAACCCCTCCTCATCCTCCTCTTCAACCTACTCCACGTTATGGTGAGGATGAAGACTTTTATGATGACCCACTTCCACTCGAATAGTAAATATATTTTCTCTTCCTTATGATTTTCTTAATAATATTTCTCTAGCTTACTTTATTGTAAGAATACAGTATATAATGCATCTAACATACAAAATATGAATTGATCACTGTTCATGTTATATGTAAGACTTCCAGTCAACAGGTGGCTAGTAGTTAAATTTTTGGGAAGTTAAAAGTTATAGTTGAAAGATTTTTAATTGCTTGGGGGGTTGGTGTCTCTAACCCCCGAGTTGTTCAAGAGTCAACTGTATATACTGATTTGGAACAGCTTTTAAGATAAACTAAATGGGAGAAAAATAGTATATAACCAGTGGAATCATCTATGGGTTGGGTCCTAAGTTGGCTTAAGACAAAATGGCGTATAGTCTAAATTGTTCTTGAACACCATAAGAAGGTTGTATTAGAGCCCCACATGTTCTCTCAAGTAATCAACACATCTTGCATACTCAGCATTGGAGCAGTTCACCATTTCCCTATTTGAGTTCCAATGAAGTGTACTTGCCTTAAATATAGGGACTTGAAGGAAATTGTTTCTTTTTTTCTTTTTTGAGTTGGAGTCTCACTCTGTCACCCAGATTGGAATACAGTGGCACACGCCCGGCCACCGCAGCCTCGACCTGCTGGGCTCCGGCGATCCTTCTGCCTCAGCCTTCCAAGTAGCTGGAACTACAGGCGTACACCCAGCTAATTTTTGATTTATTGTAGAGATGAGATCTCGCCAGTTTGCCCAGGCGGGTCTCGAACCCGCGGGCTCAGGCAATCCACTCACCTCAGCCTCCCAAAGTGCTGGGATTACAGGCTGAGCCACTGAGCCTGGCTGGAAATTATTTCTTAAAACACTAGAATCACATGAGGGAACTGAAACCTTATGCCACTTTCCCGACTTGTGCTTATTCTGGAGCAGATGTGTGTTGAGTAGAATAGCACTGCCATATTGTTTTTGTTTTGGCCAGGCACAAATAGTTAAATATGCAAAGGTTAAACACCTTTATGTGCTACAACTCTACCATATGTAACTTTCCTGTTACATAAAGTAACATGAGAAGAGCATATCTAGATATACATAGATGATCTTGAAGGACACACAAGAAATGGTACAGTGATTACATCTAGGCAGAATGGTGGGGGTTTTTTTATCACTTGTTTACTATCTTGTACTATAACAATTTTTTTTGGAAAGGTAATGTTTGTGTAATGAAAATTTTAAAAGTCAAAGAGCAAAAGGCCATTCCAGATACTGTGCCCACCCCCAGTCACTTGCCCTGGGTTTGGTTTCATTCCACAGGAACAAGACTGGAATTGTGGGCTGCTGCTATTTAGACTTTGGTTAAAGGTAAAATCACCAAGTTCTGAGATTTGTCATTGCTACTGCTGCCTTCTGAGAAGCTAAATGACAAGCACACTTGCCCCATGTCCATGTTCTCCGGAGGTGCTCTAGGTAAGCATGGCCTAATCTCTGAGGTTGGGAGTGGAGGGAGTGGTGCTCCATGCTGCCTTATATGACAGTCACTGAGCATTCATTTCTCCTCACAGTTGTCAAGCAGCTGACGCTCAGGTGGGCTCAGTCAAGACCACTTTTTCCTTCCTCTCCGAGCTAACCAGGCTAGCGCTACCTTCCCCACAAGGCTGTCCCTCTCCTTTGAGAGTCCCTAGTCGTTCAGCAGGGCAGAGCACCCCTCAGCCCAGGTGACAAACTGCTCTTGCAGGACCAACCCCAGTCAGATTTGAACGTTGTCCTGCTTCCCTGTATTTAACATGCTGGCGTTCACACTAGCAGGGCTCTGGGCCTGACTCCCTTGCTTTTTGGGTTAAGGCAGGAATTCTCAGAAGTGAGGGTGGCCAGTGACTTCGACAGAGCTGTTGTCTCTGGTCACTAGTGAAATCTTTCCTCCAATCTGGAGTCTATTATGGGATGAAAGACGCTTTTGTGATGGCGAGAAAACCCGGGTTAACTTTTCATCTCTTCTCGGTGCCAGGATACCAGCAAAGTGCTCCTGGAAGTTCGGAGAAATACAGTGAGGCTCTCTCCTCACACAGAGCTGCTTTCACCCTGAGGCACTTGTCAGACTATGTATGGGGATTACCTCACCGCCCTCTTTGGGGCGGCAGGCAGCAGCTGCTGACTCCCAGATGCCTCCCGTATCCATCCAAGAGGAAGTGAGGGGCGTCAAGGGGGGTGGGGTGTGTTATCTAAGCTGGCCCCGTGCCAGTATGAATAGCAGTATCTACTCTGCGGCCCCTCGCCTTCAGCTTTCCAGCTCACCAGGAGGAGGACAGTACCAGTTGTGAGGCCAAGGGAAGAAGAAACGGAGGGACAGCCTGCTGTGGCTGAGGGCTCCCTCATGGAGCGTGGGCCAGGGTGATCCTGGGTCGTGGTAATTGGAGCAGACAGAATCGCATTACCCAGCTCCTTGGAAGTCATGGCATGTCTTAGAAGGAATTGCTTTCTAAATGAGAGAGTGTTGGTTAATTGGCGTGAACTTGAAGGACTAGCCTGCAACCATTCCCAAAAGGGATCCTGAGGGAGAGCAGATTGACTGTGGCCCTTACTGGCCCGTTGATGGCTTCCTCTTCTCCAGGCTAGAAGACTGGCCGGCACCTGACCAACCTGGTGCTGGCCTGGGACATTTCTTTTTCTCTCTCTCCTTTTCTTTTTTGAGTCAGAGTCATTCTGTCGCCCAGGCTGGAGTGCAATGGCATGATCACAGCTCACTGCAGCCTCATGGGCTCAGGCACAGCCTCCCAAGCAACTGGGACTACAGGCGTACACCACCACACCTGGTTAATTTGTTGATTTTTTTGTAGCAAGGAGGTCTCACTATGTTTCCCAGGCTGGTCTCGAACTCCTGGGCTCAAGCAATCCTCCCACCTAAACCTCCCAAAGTTCAGTGATTATGAGTGTAAGCCACTGTGCCTGGCCTTCTGAGGCATTTCTGAGGGGGCAAGTATGCCAGAGAACAACCCCCAAACTCATTTCCCTGGCACCTCAGTGGCTTTAGCCAAAAGCCTTGTCAGGAAATTTACTGAAAAATATCTTGGAGTTCTTATCTGCATCCCGGACCCCTCATTTTATTGATGACAACACCCTAGTCCAGAAAGAGATAGGCTAGCCCCCTAGTAGCGACTGGATGGTACGAGGACATAGTTCACCTGGTTGGAGTCATATTCCCTCCATGAACTCTCCCTTGTGTTGGCGTTCGCCTGCCTCAAGGACTACAGTCAGCTCTGCCTTGGCATTGAGGACCGACCTAGGTCATCACTATGTGGTCGCATATTAACTGAACACCAGGCCTGGGGCTGAGGGTAGAAGGCTCATTCCTGTTTAACTAATTAATCATGAAAGTAGTGTATGCTCATGGTAAATTCAAACCTCAGAGAATATCCCAGCTCCCATTTTTGAAATGAAAGTATCCGGATGTATTTCTGGAATATTGTTGCCCTTTCTTCCTATGCCTGGCCTTGCAGCACGATCAGCCTCCCGAGTTTCCTGATCCCTGTCATTCGTGTTCTCCTAGGAGCCTGGGAAAGCCTGGTACTAGGGGTGACTCCTAAGGAAGGTGATGCAGATGGCAAGTCATTTTGGGCAGTGCTTTCCAGGCGGCAGCACGCTTCATACCCATCCCACACAGCATGCTCAGGATCCTGTCTGCAAGGTCAGCTGTAGTGGCTACCTCCATCCACAGACAAGCACAGAAGTTCAAGGGTTCACAGGGCTGCCTAGCTCACAGGGGCCAGGGCCGAGAATAAAGCCCAGGGTCTCCTGCTGGAAGGACAGACTCCTGCCGCTTTCTGCGCTGAGCACACAAAACACCTGCTCACGAAGCATCTAGAATAGACTCGATGGGGGACACAACTATGGAAAGCTCCCTGCGCCTTTCCCACAGGAAGATGAATTTGCTGAATGTTAGCTCATTTTTTCAGCTGATGTTGCTGTGCCAGGCCCCAGCCATGTTTTAGTTAAGTAAAATCTGCCAGGTGGAGATTTGGCTATGTGCAGTAGCCACCGTCAGAGGGTGAGTTCTAGAAGAGAAGTGGGGCTGTGCTGTAGGGGGAAGAGAACGTAGGACTGGGGGTTTACAGATGGTTGAATCACATTAGTAGCTAATCCTTACAGAAAGCTCTTGGTGGGCCAGGCAGTGTTTTAAGCACTTTACATATATTATTTTACTGAATGATTATAATACTATAATTCCCATTTATAGATGAGGCAACCAAGGCACAAAGATTAATGTGCCCAAGGTCATTCTGTGATACCCCTCATGGTAGAAGCAGGTTTCAAACTCAGGCTGTTTTACACCAGTACTGGGCACCTGAACCACTCAACCATTTTGACCTGTTGTTTCCTCCTCAGCAAAATTAGCCTGATGGTAGAACACGTGAAACTTACCTCAGAGCTGGGCTGGAAGCAATGACCGTGGACAATAGATCATATCATTTGTGTTGTCTTCATACAATGGAATACTGTACAGCAACAAAAAGGAACAACAAATGTCTCAATATGTGTTTTGCATCAACCGGAGAGAACTTGGCAGATGACTGAAATTTAAACATGTAAGAATAAATAGACAATTTTGTAATAAATAAATTCCTGGTTTTTTGGGTCCCCCTATATTGTTCTGGGATACAGGCAAGGAATGAATATCTTAACATTCAGGAGAGCGCTTTTCCTGAGGGTGGGGTGAAGGAGTGGGGATACAAGCTGTGACAGGGGCACTTCAGGAGGTTCCCAAGCATCGGCAGTGCTGTTTCTTAACCTGAGTTGTGTTTACACATGGATGGTTAAGGTTATTGTGTAAATTACAACTATACTTCATGTATGTGTCTGATGATATTTCCCGAGTTTAAACAAATCGAATCTCAGATTCCTTGGCCCTGGCTTCTTAGAATGCACATGCCTGGGGGCTAGCTTGTTAAAATGACAGTTATTTGTCCCCACCCCAAGAGATATGTTCTCATTCTTTCTGCCTGTCTAAAGCCTACCTAGACATCTGTATGTTAGCACCTTCTCCCAGTGTCCCAGTGATTCTGTTGCCTGAAGCTGCTCTGAGTTGGAGTGAGTGAGTTGACATGGTGCGTCTGTGTATGTAGAGGCAAATGGGATAGAAGAGAAACATAAAGAACCACCCCCCAGCACATTTGCAGATTGCAGTCCCCTCAAAAAAAAACCCTACAGAATTCTAGTGTGTCACTTAAGTCCCTCCACTTTTTCCATAACCTGCAAGTGTGAGTCCTGGAATGCAAACCACTCACGCCTCTGGCTATGATAGCGGCACTCCAAATTACAAATCTGCAAGGCGCTGAACATCTGGGTAGAGCGTGAGCCTTGGAAAAACTGTGCCTCTTGGTCTCCATGGTGTCTGAGGCAAAGCAAAACAGTGTGTAAGGGTGGGATGTGGAAACGGACTGAGCAGAACCCCTTGTTAAAGAGACACAGCATGTCACCAAAAGCCTCTGCTGTGTTATGACACAAGAGGGACATAGACCAGTTGGAGCCTTCATGGGTGCTCTCATCACTTGGGCTCCCCCAGCCCTTGCTTCTGGGAGGTCTTGGCTGGTCAATCCTCCTGGTATTTGGGAGGGAATACAGTACATCCAATAAATACAATAAAAGCAGTCCTTACATACACTAGCCTTTGGGTTCCAAGTCACTCTCCAAAGCCCCGCCCCATCCTCCAGGACTGCCCTCGTGTCCACTTGAACCTAAAGCAGCTTCCAAACCTGGGACCTTTCTCAGTGTTGGAAGCTGCCCCTAGCCTCCTACCGGGAGAGGCAGGTGAGAGCTGCAGTGCGTATCCCCTCCATGCCAGCCACCGGGTGATGTGTGACAGTGAAAGTGAATCAACCCACGAGTACAAAATGTGTTCGTGATGATGCAGAAGAGACCCACGCCACCTGCTCCTGAAGCTCAGGGAATGTGCTCATTCATTGTTTTACGAGGCACTTCTGTGGCCAGTGTGTACATGTGGCTAGCAGGTCAGACAGAAGCAGGATCAGGTGGGAATCCTCTGCTGGCAGGTGAGAGGGAAGTATGGCGAGCCCCATAGGAGTTCTAGACTTTGACATCCTGAAGGTCTTACAACCCTGGCCACACTCGGTTCTTAGGTCCCATTTTAGTGGTGGCAGAGGCACCTAATGTTTCTGGCCAGTCACATGTTTTGAACTTGACTCACTTCTCTAATGACAAGGTATTTCTAGATCCCTCTAGTGATTATAGGGGAGTAGAGACTCATTCCCAGAAGGTCATGATCTCTCTGGTCAGCATGCTGGCTGAGGGGCAGGAGAGGGAGATGTCTACACCCAAAGCTCCTTCCCTGCCCCCGTGCCCCACTCCCACCCAGGAAATCCCAGCAGCCTCAAGTAGGACGTGAAGAAGATGGCGCTCCTGAGGCAGTGAGCCCCAGATGAGCCTTCCCTATGGTATTGGACTGCCCTCACCCAAGGAAGCCGTGGAGGCCTGAAGGGTGTTCCAGGGTGCCCTCGTCACCCAGAAGGCCCAGCTGGTATGGAGGACGCATGGTGGCTACCGCCCTCCTCTCCCATGGGGGCTCCATGGGCTCTCAGTGCTCACCTGTGAAACTGTGACAAGGAGTGCTGGGCTGGGCAGATCCACTGGAGACAAAAAGGGACCAGGCTAATGGCGATTGTCTAGGTTGGTGGGCCATTACAAATGGAGTAGATTTTAAATGCGCGCTATCTAATATGGCAACCCCTAGCCATGTGTGGCTACTTAATTTACTTATTTTTATTAATTTAAATAACATGTAAAACTCAGCTCTCTCACGCGAGCTGTGTTTCAAGTGCTCCGTAGCCTCACGTGACTAGTGGTTTCCATAATGGGTAGTGCAGGTAAAGGGATTTCAGTGGCCAATACTGTTTTAAAATGCTTGAACTGGGCTGGGCGCATGGCTCACACCTGTAATCCCAGCTTCTTGGAAGGCTGAGGCGGAAGGATCGTCTAACCCAGCATATACAGACTGTGGTGGCTGTGAGTGTGCCATTGCACACTCATGGCCAACTGAGTGAGACTCTGACTCAAAAATAAATAAATAAATCCAAAAGGAAAATGAAAAGAAAACAAGGTGCATTCTGGGAGTTGAGCCCCGGGAATCACATGCCAAGTGACGCATAACACCTGCTTGCGCTTTGAACAGGATGCCTCAAGCCAAAAGCCAGGCCTGTTGTGTGTGAGGCCCAGCTCATCAACTCTTTTGCTAGGTGACAGACCCTGGCAGTCAGGGACAGCTTCACTGCCCTTGCCTACATTAGCACCCCACGAGGACCTGGGGACCTAGGGGGCCTGGTGGCAGCTGCCTGGGATAGTTGTGCTCATATGGTGAACTGGATGCCTTGTTGTGGCCTCCCCTTTATTTCCTGGCATCTTTCAAAGGTAAAGATAAAAACACAAAGCACCCATACTCCCACCACCCCAAATGGCCACTGTTACCATTTTTCATGCATTGCTTCCAACGCTGTGTATGTATGTGTCTATGTGTCACAGTGTGTTCCTCTGTCCGTGCTCAGTGAATGCCGCCTCTGGGATTCACGCCTCGTGTCATCCTTTCCCCTTGAGTTTGGGCTGGCCCCACGACATGCTTTAACTACAGAATGTGATGGCAGGGGCTTTCTGCACCAGTCCGAGCCTAAGCCTTAAGTATGCTGGGCAGCTTCTGCTTCCGTATTCTTGGAAGCCCTGAGCAGCCCCATTAGCAGTCTGGCTAACTTACCAGAGAGAACATGTCAGGACACCTGTGAGGAGGCACGTGGAGAAGGAGACCTGGCTTTAGCTACCCTGAAATGCAGCTACACAGAGGCCACCAGCAAAAAACCCATCTATAGGGACTGCCCAGAGAGCTCACGTCTGCAGCCAGAAGGGAAGAGTTGGGAGCAAATAAGATGGTGGTGATTTTAAGCCGTAAAGTTTCAGGGGTTCCTGAGGTAGCAACTGATACCCAAAACATGCCAGCCCTCATCTCAGATCCCGGTGCCCTTAGGCAAGGGGAGGAAAGGGTACATTAAGGCATAGTACCAGGAGAAAGTGGGTAATATTCATTCATTGATATATCTCATCTCAGCTCCAAAAGGGATATGAGATGCTTTACCAAAAATGTATATACCGCAAGTTTTTCTTTTCTTTATTTTAGAAACAGGGTCTCATTCTGTTACCCAGGCTGGTGTGCAGTGGTGCCATCACAGCTCACTGTAGCCTCCAACTCCTGTGCTCAAGCGATCCTCCTGCCTCAGCCTCCTGAGTAGCTGGGACTACAGGCACACACCACCGCACTCAGCTAATTTTCTGATTTTTTTTCCCCAGAGATAAGGTCTTGTTGTGTTGCCCAGGTTGGTCTCAAACTCCTGGCCTCAAGTGAGCCTTCCACTTCAGCCTCCCAAAGCAATGGGAATACAGGTGTGAGCCACGGCACCGGACAAATGCAAGGTTTCCCTAAAACTAAAAGGATGGGGGTGGGGGAACGGTTCCAGACAGGCGGGAAGGTGAAGTGCCGCTGCCAGCTGGAGATCTGGGTTGACTCCAGCTCTCCTTGTACTTGTTTGGGGAATGGCCTGAAAACTTGGCCCCTGGAGCCCTTGTGACGTGGAGGGAGAAAGCAGCGATCGGGTTGGCCCAGGAAAGGGACAACAGTGTAGCCCTCACACGGAGGTTCTCTTCCCCTCTAGAAACACCATGGGAGAGGGGCGTGGTCGGGTAAAAGGTGTGATCCAGCCTTCGAGTCCTGGGATGGAGGAAGGTTTTGTGTAGGGACGAGGAGGTGGCGATACAGGCAGTACGGGCAGGGCAATACAGCAGCAGTAACAGCGGGAGCCAAAGCCCGGGAGTAGGGAGCTGGCTTCTTGGTACAGCAAGAGCACGGGGTGCCTTGACACCCGATTTCCAAGCCGCAGCCCCAGGCTTGGAGGGGAGCCCTGCTCCAACCACAGGTGGGCCAGGCTGGGGTGCTGGGGTTAGGGGACTGCCACCCCCAGATCCTTTTGCCTTCTCCAGCCCCTGGGGGAGAGGACCATATTCCAGGGGACAAGGCGGCCCAGACGCAGGCTCTTCGGGCCTGCTCCAGCCTTGCAGGCTTGGGGCTGGGTGTGGGGCTGTGGGTGGGGGTTCTCTCCTTCCGCCCCCGCCCTAATCCCTTGCAGCTGTCGTCCTCCCCAGGGAAGACAGTTGTGTCAGAGTGAAGGGAAGTCGTTATTTTGAGTTGGACACTGGCTTCTAACTGGGAAGCATGATGGCTGTGTTGGAACTGGCTGTGGGGTGGGCCCGACTGGAGGGCACCCACACAGCCGCAGGAGGCGTCAGGGAGCAGGGTGCCATCCTGGTCACGACAGGGGCTGTAGAAGAGAGAGATGAGGCGAAAACAGACCAGAGGTGGGGGATGCAGAAAATAGAGCTGGTGTCCCAGCTTGGTCTGGGTCCACTGGGTAAAGTGGACGTGTACCCCTGCGCCACTGGCAACAATAGGGAAATATGGTCCTTGTGCCTGAGATGGAGGCTGCTGGGGGAGGAACAGTGCTCTCATTGTAAGTCCTCCTCCTCCTCCAGACAGGCTCAGCCACGTATATCCCTCCTGCCAGAAGGCTGGCTTGTTGGAGGGCTTCCATCTTTATGGTGTCTGTCCTTCCTGCCACTGGGATCACTGTAGGGCAATGAGCCCACGGGTGTGACCCTCTGGGCCTGGAGAAGCCAAGTGGCCCAGTGACTAAGCCTTCTCTTTGGAACATGCTGACTTGGAGTGGAATCTTGGCTCTACTGCCCACCTGAAGCCTACAACAACCCCAGGATGTCATGTTCACCCCACCGAGCCTTCTCATTTCACGGAAATGGGAGTTAGGATCACAATATGCGCCTCCTAGAGCATGTGGAGATTCAGAGAAGACTGGAGGGCTAGCGTCACCATGGTAACAGCAGTTGTCATGGCGTCATCATCCTCCCGGGGGTTGTTATGGCTGGCATCCCTCTTGGGCCCCCAACTGTGTCTCAGCCTGCACAGAGGGCTCCAGGAGGGGCTTTGTGGGGAGGATAGTGAAGACATCTCACCAGGGAGGAAGAGAGGAGCCCGCCAGGCCATCCA
>CAUYQG010274648.1:0-20079 GCA_963574415.1 Tarsius wallacei
GGATTAATGGTAGTAAATACCTGTCTGGGGATGGGGGGACACTTCTTATCAACAAGGGTGCCTGAACGAGACATATTTGTGTACCTAACCCTTAACTGTACTCCACAATATCACAATAAAAAAATATTGAATAAAAAAAAAATTAACTTTTCGTCAATTCCCAAATAAATGTGGGACTAATTTTTACACAGTGCACACAGAGGATCGCTTTGCATATGTGAAGATTGGAGGTATTTAAGAAAACATGGCAATTGAAGGAGAAATGAAGTATTAATAATACTGTGCCAAAATTTCAGTTAATTGTTACTGAAATCAGAGCAGACATTACAGTGAAACAAGATTCTCCTTCTTGCTGAGCCCATATGCGGCTTCACCATCTTTTGTGGCACAGCACTCCAAGCAGGCATGACCAGTCTAAGTTGTCATAACAACAGTGAAAAACATTTATTGAATACTTTGTAATATGTGTAAGTTAGTGCACTAATTGCACTATGTTTTACTTATTCTTTACAGCAATCCTTTTAGGTAAGCACCATTTCCATCCTTGTTCTATGTTCTAAGAAGTCCAAAACTCTCTTCATTTGTGCCTGAGTCTATCCAGGTTTGTCATATTCCTTCTGGCAGAATTCCGGGGCAAGCAGAACTGTCTGAGAGAATGCAACAGATTTTGAGCTCCACAGCACCGTGGGAATGTCATAATCTGACAAAAATAACCTCCTAAATTATATATTTATTTGAAATTTTGTTTTACCTTATAAAGTATTTTACACTTACAAGAAAATACAAACAATAATATAATACCCATGTATTGATCACTCAGATTTTAACTAGATTGTCTTTAAAATAAAGAAATCATTATGGATATGATTGAAGTTCTCACCACACCACAAACCCACAGGGGCTCAATTACAGGTCCCTAACTCTAAAAGACCCAAAGTCATGTATTCACATAGTTGCTAAAATCATGACTCTCAGGGCCGAAGTCCTATATCTTCAACTACTACCCACGTGGTCCATCTCATTCTAGACCTGCACACTTACTCCTCTGGTTTGAATATCCATCTTAATTTCTAATACATGGAGATTTATCATCTTAATTTCATGCTTGTCTCAATATTTTTTCTTAAGATTTTATTTATTCTTGTTTAAGGTAAGAAAAGACTCTATATCATATTGGTATACATTGTATTTTTAAAATATTCTTTTACTATAATATAAAAGAATTTTGAGGAAGAATATTATAGAACTTTTTATTGTTTCCTGAACACAATATGAGTTTCTGAACATATGAACAGCTTTATAAAATTAAATATTCTCCTCATGTGCTGAGTTTTATAATCAAGTGGCAAGGAAACTCCAATCACTTATTGCTAGGTTCCATATTCCATGTAAACAGTTAGTGTCTATTTTAATTGCTACTGTGTACTCAGCATCAGTTATACTTCTTGGCATTTAGTAGGTGATCAGTAAATATGTGTAGTTTTCATTGCCTGGGCAATTAATTATAAAAAGGAAATAAAGTCAATTCTTTTTTTGTGATGTCAAATACTATATAATTTCAAGAGAAAAAGCAGAACAAATCTGGGTAGAAAGTAACTTAATTTTCTCCCCAAGGACACAGGTGCAGCCCTTGTCCAGAAAAATGGAAGTGGCATGGAGACAAATGCTACCAGTTCTATAAAGACAGTAAAAGTTGGCAAGGCTGTGAATATTTCTGCTTTGCTGAGAACTCTACCATGCTGAAGATAAGCACACAAGAAGTGCTGGTAAGATCCCGAGACTTTTCAACGTTTGAAGGATTATAAAAAAGAGATCTTAAAAGAGCTAGACAGGAAGATTCTAAGGATCAAGGATATTGGTCCAAAGACTTTTCCACTTATTGTAATCAGGACTTACGTCTTATTCTTATTACTTTGAATGATATCCTGCAGTAGATAAAAGGAATTGTGTTCTCCACAAATACCCACCCTCAAAAATCTGAGAAATATCCCTTCAAACTTCCTTCTCAGTCAGAGAGCAAATGTAGAATATTTTAATGTTTTTGTTTTGGGTAGGAAAACAATAGCATGAATATAATGTTAGAAAAATGAAAATAGCATTGCCTCTCTTCCATTCTAAAAAATAACAACGCTAAATTAAGTGCAAAACATTCAATTAAATCATTACCATAATTTGCAAATATATATCTTGCCTTCTAGAATATAGACTGGTCAAGGTAAAAGTGAGACTAAAACTACAAATTGACATGCATTAAGTATATGCAATTGGAATACATTATTAATATTTAGTGATTATCCCCCTTTCTCTCATTTTTATTACTGGCTTTGAATTTAATTCCTCAAATGAGCTGACTAGTAATTAATTATCATTGTTTCTCTGGAATTTAACTGAAGTCTTGATGCAGAATAAGTTATCAATGCAAGGTTATTTAATTGAATTAAATGCTCATCTCACCATACAAACTCTTAACATCATCCTAGGTACATCTTAATTTCTACCCACTTCCTGAAATCTGTGATGAAAGAAACTCTGCAATCTCTCTCATCTATTAAAATAAAATTTTTTATCCTTTGTCGATGGCTCCTTTTGGCATAAAGAGAGGTGATTTCTATGACTAAGGCAATGTCCCCTGCCATAAACCTTTCTTCTACTTATTCTCTTTGTTTCTTCCTCCAGCACATACTAAGAACTCAGGTATAATTGAGCTATATTATATGAAATTATAGGAAATTTTGTTATGAAAGCTATATAATTGTTTTCTGTCGTGAACTTTATATATTTATATAAATTTAAATAATTTTTGTGTGATTTCTTTTTCAGAACTTTGAATTTGAAGGGTCCTCTAGCTAATTAAAATTAATATTTTCAACTACAGTTATTTTCACATGCCTACTCTATAACTATTGCCTGGTAATAGTTTTATTTATATTTTCAATAATCTCCCATTAAATCAATAGATTTCATTAATTATCTGCGGGGTTGAGGAAATAACAATAAAAAAGTGTATGTCCTTGAGGAATTCATGTACATTGAAAAATAAAGACATAAAAATAGATAATTATAATACAATTTTTAGGTAATTTATATGTTAAAGACATTAGTGCAGAGTAAGACTAGAGAGAAGTATGTAAATACCTTTTAAATGGGAATATATGTTCAATATGGATATTAGAAGAGGGATCATTATGTATATGATTATATATGTGTGTGCATATATATTTGTATATACAAATTACAAAATTTCTCTTTCTACTGCCACAAATCATTCTTCCAAATTCTTCTTTTACTTTTTTTTCTTTTCCCAGGCATTTTTGCACTTTTCCCTCCAATATTCTTCACTTTCTCAGAATCACTTCATATTTTTATGCAATCCTTTCTCCCATATTTTTATGTCAATCTTAGTGTTTACTTATGTGACTTAAAAATGATGGGTTATGTATAAATCTTGATTGATGTGATTTCTGATTTCAGAATATTGATATGTATTTCATATTTACTAAGATAAAATAAGTTATTTAACCTGGACACATTTCCAACAGACCTCAGCACAGATGCCATTATACTTAAGTGTACCATTATCTGAGTGAGGCAGGACTCATGTACTTGTCTAAAATGTGCTGGCTGGCCCATACATCTCTGTATGTATATGTAATATCACCTTTAAAGCTAAAGATTTTCTTGGTGCCTTTTACAGGAGTTTGCCATGCCTCAGAGCTACTCTGAGTTTTTCTACTCTTATTGGACTGGGCTCTCCCGCAGTGGCAATGGCAAGACTTGGCTGTGGATGGATGGATCCCCTTTCTCCTTTGAACTGTAAGCCCTCAGAACATTTTATGCAAAAGGCATTTAATAAAGAGATTTTGCTTGACTGGTAGAGTTCAACAATTTCGTTCAGCAAGCATCAGCCAAACTACTGTTTTGTACTGAATACTGTGTTTGCAGGAGGATGTCCAAAGATGTTTGAATCACAGTGTTTACTCTTGAACTGCTTACACACCAGTGAAAGAGACAGATATATAGTGTTAGTAAAATATCAAGGACAGTTCTCTTGCCACTTTCAGAAATGTGTGTCTGGGATTCACTGTGAATGAGAGAAGGGAGAGAGAGAGAAAGAGAGAGAGACAGAGAGAGAGACAGAGAGAATAGATAGATGTTTTATGAGAGAGAGAGAGAGAATAGATAGATGTTTTATGGATGAGTAAACTGAAGCCCAGGAGTCCAGGCTGTAATGGTGGTTAGTGGTTGTCTAATTCATACAACTTGTCAATACCCAGATACAGGATAAAATCTCTGATTTCTGGGTTTTCTGTGAGTGAAATAGGGAGAACATCTTTAAAAATATCTCTGAGAATACACTTGCTGACAATATAGTCAGTAATATTATAAAACACTAGCTTTATTTATGGAGTGGGCATTTAGATTGGAGTACGCATGGTATTCCTTGAAATAGAAAAATACATTACATGTAAAGACTCCTATGTACTTTCCGGGTACTTAAGATTTCATTTTAGAGATAAACTGTGATTAAATCAACATTTTCCCTCGTTTTTAAGGTTTGATATTATAATAGACATCACCACCCCAAGAAGCAGGGACTGTGTGACGATTCTCAACGGAAAGGCTTTCTCAAAGGACTGCCGAGAGTTGAGGAGGTGTGCCTGTGAAAAGAGGGCAGCAATCGTGAATCCAGAAAGCCTCCTTTCCTCCCTGAACCATTCGGTGGAGGTGATCCACTCTCCAGCTTCAACTACCAATAACAAAGCTGAGACACGTGAGGCCAATGCAAGAGATATTTGAGACACTGGCAGTTGGAAAATAATCAGGAAAGACTATCTCACTGCCTAGTAAAAAAAAAGATGGGTTTTCTTGTTTCCTGTTCCGGATCACCAGCATTTCTGAGCTTGGGCCATGTGCATATTTACCAGTCACAAGAAGTTCTATTTATATACCACCAGCCGGCCCCAGAAACGAATAATGTTATAATCTATCTTTTCGAAGTGGAGATAACTTTCTAGTTTTCTTTCTTCTCAGCATCTAATATCACATCGTCCAGTTTCATTGTCTTTCTTATACTCAGGGAAGTGAGAAACTTTTTGAAATAGACGAAATTAATGGAAGTAACATCCTTTGCCCCAATAGTCAAATAGTCCATGAGAAATGAGCAGTTTCTCTTGCAATCAGGAGAAATCATTCCCAAGATCATGCAACCAAATGCACAAGGAATTCTTTTTGTTTGTTTCAGTTTATACTATTTCCTTTCCAATATTTCAATAAAGACCCCATCTGCTTTTCCATAGTCTGCTTCCTAACTGGAATATCTCTAGTTATGAAAATCACAATGTTTTATACCTCCCTGTGTCCACTGAGATTCCAATAATTGTCTGCTTTCCATTGGAATTTATCTCAGCAAAGAAATATTCTCAACTCAGCTTTATATTAGAATTGCTGTCCCTGATACTCCCTTCCGAAAAATTGAAGACCAGAAAAAAATGTCAGTCTCTGTATGTGCACCTGTAATAGCCTGGTTTTGGTTTCTACTTTTTTTTTTTTTTTAGTTGGAGTTTCACTCTGTCGCCCAGGCTGGAGTGCAGTGGCATGCTCACAGTTGCCCCAGGGTTGACCTGTTGGGCTTTCCAAGTAGCTGAAATAACAGGCAGTGTGCTACCATGTTCGGCTAATTATTGTAAAGACGAGGGCTCGCCAAGTTGCCTGAGCTGGTCTCAAACCCGCGGGCTCAGGCAATCCACTCGCCTCGGCCTCCCAAAGTGCTGGGATTACAGGTTGAGCCACCAAGACCAACTTTGGTTCCTATTTTCTTACATTTGATCCATATTTATAGCTTACAGGTACTGATTATTTAATAATAATAAATGTAAAAACTGTGAAGTGTGTGAATTTGCAACAGATTTGGGATTTGGGAAAAATTCAGCATGGAAATGCTTTTCAAAATATGGTAGCAATCATTGATTTGATTATGCCTTACTGAGAGTTTTGGGGGACTTTACAAGAATATTGATCATGTGATTATTTGGGAAGAATAAGTCTTTGAAATAAATGTTACTTTCAAGAGGATGATTTTAACACTTTCATAAAATGAACTATTTTGAGGAAGGCTTATGGCATCAGTGCATGGCTGATGAGTAAATTGAATTGCAACTGGACACATGATTTCCAGTCAGGTAATGAGAAATGAAAGAGAGATAGTTACATCTGCCTAACTGGCTTCTTGGTGAGGCACTTCTTTCTCAAGATGACTACGTACACAAATATAACAGGGATTATTGCAAGTCACAACTTCACAACCACTGATGTTACTGGGTTTATAGATACATCAATTTTAGGGATTCAACACTAGAAAGGTTAATATGTTGTAAGTCTTTGTTTTTCAACAGAGGAAACTGGGGTGCCTCAGTTTTATTTTTAGTAAACATCTATCTCACACTGAAATGACAAAGTATCAATCATATAAGAAAAAGAACACTTTTGTGTTCATTTTCACAAGACTTCATTTCGTAAGGTTGTCACTTAGCAAAGGGTAGTTGCAGGTTCTTCCTCAAGAAATTTTCTTTCAATTTTCTGTTGATTAGCTAAAAAATGTCTTAGTCTCTGAACAAATTCTGTCGATTAATTGTGTCATGCAGAGAGAACTGCATTTGTGGTTCAAGCACGAGGGTTTTAGATCTCTTATTCTGACTTATTGGGCAAGTCACTTTTCTTCACAGAGTTTATTTCATCAAGTATGAAGTGGAGATATTTACAATTTCTTCATAATGTTACCGTTAGTTGCAATCAAGTAAATGTGAAATGAGTTTCATAATCTGAATTTCAATATAAACTGTAAGGAGAATCAAGAAAATATTGAAAAAAGGATTTAGTGATTCATTTGAAATATAAGGAAATACAAATGTGCATAAACAAACTTTTTTGGAAATCTGTATTTGTGAACTAATTGTAGAGAAGTGCCGACATTGTGGAGCTAAGGATATTACTACTGAATATCTTCTATGATGAGAGCAATGCTCTGGTTTCTTTTCAGATCACATATATTGTAAATTGTTTACCTTTTACTATGTATGTCGAGTGTAGATGTTCCATTAAAGTGGTTAATATGCTATGTACACAACAACAAATGAGAATTAAGCCTGTGGTTAAACAATTGTTATTTAAGCCTTGCTGCTGCAAAAAGAAAATATGGTTAATAAGAGAAAGTCAAATGACTTTGCGGACTAAGTTGTAAAATAGAGATATGGTGCTCATTTACGTCTTGACTCCTAGAATCCTGTGTAGCTGCAGTCTCGTCCAGAAACTGATGACATTTAAATGTCATTGCTTTGAAGAGTCTAGATGCCCGGAGAATGAATGTTGAATGCTGTTCCCACTCCAAATCTGACACCTAAGGGAAGGTGTCACTTCACATGGTGAGGAGAAAAAAACTAGCATATGTTTATTTGACATACTTTCTTTTTCTGAACTTATTTCTCTTCATCTTTGTTCTCAATTCCCTTTTCAGTATAACAAATATCAAAATACTGATCACAGTATGAAGAAACATTTCCAAACAAAAAGAGCACGACACAACATTATCTTCACACACTTTTTTTTTCAATTTTAAGAAAAGGAAATAATCATAAAATGGAATTCTAAAATCTGATTTGCTGACAACAACATTCAGTTGAGAAACAGAGAGGGGAACAATATAACTTGGTTTTACAGCATGAGAAGACTTTTTCTCTTCTACCTCTTGTTTGTGTAGGTAGCTCTGAAGAAAGTGCAGAGAAAGTTAGACAAGGAGCAGGGCCTTTCCTGGTAGAGTCGAGTTCCCCAGGATACACAATGAGCTATTTCTTTTCCTGAGGATATTGAACCAGCTCTCAGGATTTATCAACAGGAAACAGGTCATGAGCTCCGTAACAGCAGGAAGTATGAGGAGGTTAATGGGGAACTTTTATTTTGGGGATGCAAGCAGAGTATGAACTAAGCAGAAGAGTCTAGTAAATTGTCTCAGAGCCGACCTTAATATTTGGGAGTCAAATCCTCTTTAGAGGGATTCTTGTAGTTTTTGAAGAATGCAAACAGCAGCATGATCTGATTTAAAATGAGGCATGACTTTTGTACAAGGTTCATGGTATGAATAGATTTTTAGACTCTAATAATATATTATTATTCTATCGATATTATTTGAATGTTTTTCTTTTTACACACTTAATGTAATTTAACCATATGATGTAATAAAGCCTCTTAACATTTGTAAGAGTTGTTTTTTTACCTCTTCTCTTTTTCGTTTTTTAAAACTAACTTGAAACTTAATGAGATTGATCAAAGATACCGGATTCATTATTGATAAGACTGGGATATGAAACTGGTTTTTCCAATGATTACTGCCTTTAAAAAACCTTGGTACTATTGACCAAAAGCAACTTGACGCAGAGAAAAATCTCCCACCTATAATATTTGTGTGGACAGCAGTAATGCTGCTGAGGAAATCTGTAAGAGCTTCTGTCGGCTGCACTGCTGATGAAATTCTAATTTGTAAATACTACATATTATACTGGCAGGATGACATCAGCTGAAGGATGTTTGCCTCTTGTTCCATTGTACTTTTTCTAATAATAATTATAAATGCTTCCTATCCTTTCTCTAAACATAGCTCCAAGACAATATTTTGAGGAATCTTGAAGACAAACAGTCCTTCCTTGTAAAAGCTGCTATTGTTTATCTTTCTTTCCAGGTTATTATATTCAGCTGCCAGCTGTCAGCTGTGAAAACTAAAGACAGGAGGGAATTTATCCTGTGTTTTCCCTGCCATCCTCCTTTTCCAGGTTCAGCAGAAAACTAGAGGAAAGTCTCTTTTATTTAAACTCCCACCATTTAAACTCCATGTCAAGGGTAAATAAAAGCAAATCGTGTTCTTTCGATTCTTAAGGCCCTTACCCAAGGTAAAGAGACTTTTTGGTAAAAAGACTTTTAGTTTTATTTAAATGACTTCCACTGCTTCAGTGCATTAGGTTTTATTTTTACTTTACTTATTTAGGTGATGTCTTTATTCTTAGGAAGATGATAACGTAATATATCTCAGCTATTCCTTTCGAGAAATGAAAGATTAAATAAAATTATGTTAAATTTAGTATATATCAGTTGAGAACTTACTATGTGGTAAGGTGTGGTTCTAGAGATGGTAAGTAGTAAAAAGTCATATAATAATAATTATGGAAACTTTTCTTCCTGTAGCTCACAAGGTACTTTGAAATAACTGTCTCTTGGGAACAAGATAGGCTATGCTTCAAGGAGCCTGCAGACTTAGGGAAGAGGTTGTCTACAGATTTATTTGAGGAGGATTCATAACTTTAAAACAGATAGTCTCTTCATAGAGTGGCTGATCTTTTACCCATACTTTAATAATTAATATTCCTGAAGCATGGGCAGGAAAAGGTATCATTTTTAGCTGGAATACACACATAAATTTGATGCCTAGAAATGTCTGATGATGTGCTCTAGGAAACAATAGCAAGCACTGATAGAATATTCAATTCTGTGCAAGACACTGTTATATCTACAATATATATTTATGATAGAATCCTCAAACAATATTTTGAAGTAAGTTTTACAATTGTTTTACAGTGAGGGAATTAAGGCATTAAAAGTGCTGGACTGTTAACTTTGGGTCCAGACCATGAGCCCTATGATGAGTGGTGGGATGGTCTAGGAGAAGGAGGATTAGAGCTCACCGTTGTTCTTTCCTGGAGGATACACTGATACTAACATCCTGACTATTCCACTTATGTGAAATTCTCGTAGATCACCTCTCTGATAGAATTATGCAGTTCTAAAAAGAGCATTTCTGACAGACTGCAGATAGAATTCTGCCTTCTTTCCAATTTAGAATCCATCTTTGTGTCCTCCCATACTAACAGTCTGATAATATAATGTTTGGAAGCCTAGAAAATGTACAGACTGATCAAAGGCAAAATTTATTTACTTTTTTAACAGAAAATCAGTCAGCTATAATTCTACAACTTCCCTCAATGACCTATAGCTTTTTTTGTATGAAATTTACTCTACACCGAAAAAAAAGTATATATATACACACACATATATTTTTTTTTCAGCTTTTTCTCACCTCCTTGGGGTTTTGTTCTCTTAAAATCGAAATCAATTTTATTCTTGGAAATCTGAATAATGTCAAATGAAATATGGAAGGTACTGAAGAACATTACCAAGTATAAATGCAAAAATAAGTTCTGAGCCCCTGGTAGTTAATTTTGTTGCTCATACATTGGTTTACTTTCATACTTGTTTTTGGGCTTTTAGTGACTGATTTCCTATGACTTGTTCCAAATACTAGTGTAATACATCACTTTGAGCACAATTTCCTTCAAATAGAGACTCTTAAGGCATACTTTTCACAGATAAAATACTTCCAGTTGTTGCAGTTAGCTGAAAAAAGGGAGGTGTTTCTGAGGTATCCACAAAACTGGTTAGTTGATTGAGATCCATTTGTTGGGAGCCTGGAAAACAAGTCAGTGTTTCTGAGGTTAGATTTGAGGAGTTCAGTGATGTTCTCTTGGATAACTACTGAGAGGTGTGTAGGTTTTTGTTTGTTTTATTCTGTATTAACAAATACAAAATGTACCTTCTTGTGGTGGGTTCTTCTCCTTTTTTAGTAACAGCTGTTTTCTCTCAATAAAAAATATTAATATAATTCAAGCAGCACATTAAAAAAATTTTAAACACATGGATACACAAAGACTGACTCTAAATTAGAATCTCTTTCCTGACTTTTAATTCTCAAAATACTAAGGTACCTGATTCTGCTCACCCATCTTCCCAGTTTCATCTGAAAAGCTTAATATGGACATTGCTTTATAGTTATTCCAAATTTTTCCCTTAGCACTCTCTAAACATTAAGTAATACAAAGAAAATGCACTTGATAATTATATCATATTGTTTATTCAAATCCTCAAATATTAGTGTGAATATTTTAGAAAATAGTAACAGCAGGGTGGATGTTTAGATACTGCTCTTAATAATATTACCTTTAATTCCTAGCCATACCCTGTAAAATTATCATGCTGCCTATGTCTCCTGGAGAAAATCCAAGGTATTAAATAAAATAAATTTTGTATTCCTTTGTGTTTCTAATTTTTCTTGTAGCATTTCACTCAGAGACTTACAGGCCAGGGGAAGGAGTGGAGCCATCTTGCCAAAGCCAAGGTTTGCTGAGTCCATCTTGAGTCAGCCCCACCCAGTAATCATCGTCCTCTTTGGCCTTTCTTAAGCTGCCAGTGATAAAATCCTATAAGAAATAAAATCTTAACTGTGAACTGAGAAAAAACAAAGCTACAATGAAATATATAGTGTGACATTTTGCCTACCTAGAAATGAATGGAAACTTGAGAGCTGGAGTAAGCAAGAGGAGTATTTTTAAAAAATGAGAAAACGTTTATAGGCTCTTTTCTATTTATGTATGATCAATGTGGAAAAAATAGGCAATTGGGATCAAAATAGTTTTAAAAGATTCAGTGTCTGGTAGGGAATAAGTACATGTTGAAAAAGATGTTATAGGCCAGGATCAGTGGCTCAGCCTGTAATCCCAGCACTTTAGGAGGCCGAGGCAAGTGGATTGCTTGAGCCCGTGGGTTCGAGACTCACCCGGGCAACTTGGCGAGACCTCATCTCTACAATAAATCAAAAATTAGCCGGGAGTGGAAGCGCACGCCTGTAGTTCCAACTACTTGGAAGGCTGAGGCGGAAGGATCGCCGGAGCCCAACAGGTCGAGGCTGTGGTGGCAGGGATCGTGTCACTGCACTCCAGTCTGGGCAACAGAGTGAGACTCCATCTCAAAAAAAAAAAAGACGTTATATTGAAACTTCATTATCAGAAGTAAAACTATCCTTAATATCACAGACCACGTAGACTAATCTTCCCCAGTATACATTAACACAGAAAATAATATAGGGGATTCCAAAAGCAACTTAATTGTAGGAACACTTTGTTAGAGGAAATTTTTCTAATTATTGTCATCACATTTTTATGGAAAATAATTTTTTGAGCCCAGAATTTTCTTTTTAGTTTATTGCATATTTTTTAAAAAATTGTTTTCCCATTATTCTTATAGAGATGAACTCCACCTAATTACTGAAAATAGCAAATATAGGTGGGATGCAGTGGCTCATGCCTGTAATGCCAGCCCTTTGGGAGCCCAAGGTGGGAGAATTGTTTGAGGCCAGAAGTTCAAGATGAGGCCTGAGCAACAAAGCAAGACCTGGTATCTTAAAAAAAAAAAAAAAAAAAGCAGAATGTGGAGGACACCTGTAGTCCCAGGCATTCAGGAGGTTAAGGCAAACAAGAGGATCACCTGAGGCCAAGAGGTCATGACCTGTGGTAAGGCCTGATCGTGCCACTGACTCCAGTCTGGGTGACAGAGAGAGACTCTCCACCCCCCCCAAAAAAAGTAAAAGAAAAATAACAAATATACATTCTTTATAAGGTCAGATGTGTAGTTATGAATTATATTTTATGAATATTTATGGATAGAATGATTTCAGGGATACACCTAAGATGTTAATAAATTTAGTTTAATGCCAATTAAATATTTTACTTAGCAAATATATATTTTTGTAGACCTATCCATTTCATTGCATGACCCCTACATCTTTTATTCTTGATGTTTACACGATTATCATAGGTTATTATAGTTCCTACAGCATTGAAAACTTACATATTTAAAGCATATATAATATATAATGTATGTATATCTTAGATAGATTAGCATGTCACAGAATGGCATTTTCCTTACTCCCTCCCCTTTTTTATTAACCAAGAATATAACTAACATATTCTCCTTGATTTCTGGATAACCATCTTATTTTCATGTTTCCCATATTAAAAGGAAAGTAAGTTCTATTCCTAGTTTGACAATTTTAAATCTTTTTTTTATAACAAATGTACTACTGCTCTAGAATATTAAGAAATTCTACCTTAGGAGAATATGTGCTTTGTTTTAATAAGTAACGTGATATTTTTAGAATATGTGAGACTATAAAACTGTAGTTACCATTTCTTCTTTGCTGTCTATTTGTAGCAGCATGGAGCCTTCCTTCAAACAATTCTCTTTACTGCTGTGCCAAACTTTCCAGATTTTAAAGATATGGTAACAACTTTCTCCATTCTGAATCCAATTGTCTGGACAAGGGCTACAGTTATTGCCTTTGAAAATAAACATTTTAATTTAGTCATCATTGTAAAATATTAGTGACATATCTCCCCAAAATAACCCCTTGCATTATCCCCCAGAGAAACTGAACACTATAACAGAATGGTTCACATGATGCAGCATACAACAATTTCAACTTCTCTGAGGCTGAATACAGTAAGATATACATAATATTTTCTACCTGCAATGGAAGCTTTAAATAGTTTAAAACGAAATTAATTTGAGAATATCTTTGCCACAATTTTTCTTCTTCTATAAAAATTGATCTGACATTCAAGTTTTGTCATTCTTTCCTTCTTTGGTTCACATCTTTGAGTGTCTTGTTTGTTTATTGTTTCAAGTCTGTTACTCTTGCTGCCCTAATTTTTCTGGGAATGTACCAGACCATTAGATGATGATGTTTAAATTCAGAGTTAAATTCAGACCCTTGAGTTGATGTTTAAAATCAGAGTTAAGCAAGAATATATTTTGCTTATAAGTAAGAGGACAAATAATGCACCCAAGGAGTGATTTGAAAACATGTAGGTGAAGAAAATTGAAGAAGAATGTAAATGAACAATATGCTTATTTTAGGATTCCAATATAAATAAGAAGTAAGTCTTAATGTTTAATCAGTTTTATGGAAACTGTCTTAAGAAAGAATGAATTACAAAAGAAGAATAATCAAATGTATAAAAGGGGAATCAAGGTGCAAGAGTTTGACCAAATAGTTCTGGTACAGTTTTATAGATGGAAAGACACTATAACTTCCAGAACTCTGGTTTCTAGAGAAAGGTCTTCTATTTAGAATAAGAAATCGTTCATTAGAAACTTCCATGGCTCAAATGTTTAGTGCTTTATGACTCTTCAATATCCTTTGTTTGGAATATATGCTAATCAGTATCCTGAACAGTGGTAAATTTATAGCATCGTGTTGACAACAGTATTTGTAGGGTTGGTGAAAATGTTGGATTTGTAGGTTTCCAAAATGGATATTGTATTCAGTTACTGACTCAGAGGTAGGCTTCACTCAAGCTTGCAATATCCTGCTATGGGTACAAAAACATTTTTGGCATGTCAGTGGTTCTTCCAACTTAATTAAATTTAAATCAGAAGGAACTTTGATAGATTTTGACCTCTCTCATTGACAATTACATAAATGGTATCCACTATAGAAAAGTTAATTCTTTAAATTACAAGTATTATTAAATGCAAAGTAACCATAGAACACATGTCATATGATACAACAGGTAGAAAGCGACTGTTTTATGTTTTGTATGCTTATAAGCAATATGAAAGATGAAACTGAAGTAATTTTACAGATTTTTTTTTTTTTTTTTTTGGAGTCAGAGTCTCACTCTGTTGCCCAGGCTGGAATATAGTGGCACACTCACAGCTACTGCATCCTTGACCTGCTGGGCTCGGGCAATCATTCTGACTCAGCCTTCCTAGTAGCTGGGATTATAGGTGTGTGCCACCACACCTGGATAATTTATTTGGTTTATTGGAGATACAAAGTCTCACCAAGTTGCTCAAGCTTGTCTCGAACCCCTGGACTCAGACAATCCTCACGCCTTCGCCTACAAAAGTGCTGGAATTATAGGCATGAGTCACCGTGCCCAGCTAGAATTTTTAAAAAGAGCTGAATCCTGCATTGTTGTAAAAATTTTATGGTAAATACTGTCATTTTCAAAATGAATTTTTCTGCTCAAAGTGATCTAAACTTGAATCTAAAGCAATATCTAAACTAAATGTATTAGGAAATTTGCAACTATAATTAAAGACACATTGACAAATTTGAATTACTATATAACACTATAATTTTTAAAATATCTGATCTACTAACTGTACACATACCACTTTGGCACTTGTCAGTATATTTCTTTTAGTTGCATTTTTTGGGGGAAACTTGGTGTTTCCTACATAAATAAGATTAAACTGTAAAATGCTCAAAATTATGTCTCCTCTAATGTAAATTCCTGACTAACATTTTTGCAGAAAACAAAATGTGTGTCACTGTTTATTTTAAGAAATTGACACATATATTTAAATCTACACAGTGGATCCTGATTTATATCAATTACCTCTACTGAAAGAGCTTTGCATCAAGGCTTGGCAATGTTTCATCTGATGGGCATGACTTCTCTTCCACTGTGAGCAGTTTAGCAGTGCTGTGTGCTGTTGCATGAGTTTTTCTTGCTGCTGCATTGCAATGGTGGATACCTGGAACACTTCAAACAATAACAATTATTCCTAATAAAATATTGACATTTTATAACAAAATAATTCAACACAGACTAAAGACAACTATAAGTTGCGGACTATTTTTAAGATTTGAATTTGCATTATTTTAGAGTTTTGGTTAAAATTTACCTTGTTCAGGAATCAAAAGCTACAAAGCAAAAAGTCTCTTTGCCATTCCTGTTTCTTGATATGCCCAATTTCACTTCCCCAAAGCAGTCAGGCTTACCAGTTTTTAAAATTCTTAAGCAGATATTTTAAGTTTTACAAATGAAACAAAATGAAATTTTACAAATGAAAGCAAATGAATATGAAATTCCCTTTCTCTACATTACACAAAGGAGAACAATGTTTACATGGTTTTTGAACCTTTTATTTTATTGTTTAAAATACGTATAGACACATTGCCATATCGATACATAAAGAATTTTTAAAAATTTTATTAAAGGTGTATAAGACTTTATTACACAAATGCATCATGATTTACTTTATTAGTTTTAGATTACCTTTTAGACTATTGTAATCTTTTTGTATTACAGGAAGAAATACAGTATAAAGAACCTTAGTCATACAAAATTTCACACATGAGCAAGTTTATTTTTAAGATAAGTTGCTAGGTCAAAGTTGGTATACATTTCAATTTATTAGATATTTCCAAATTACCCTCCATAAGTGTTGTTGCAAATGATATCTTAAAATTATTTGAATTTGCAGTTTTCTTTTTATGTTTGAGGTTGAAACTCTTGTCATAAAAGTCAGATGTATTTCTTTTCTATGAAGTGTATAATTTTATCCTTTTAAATTTTTTCCTCATTGAGTTTCTAGTTTTTTCATTATTTTTTCATTGTGCTGTTAGAATGAATTCCCACAGGCCTGGAATCAGACTGAACAGTGTTTCTAAAGTTCTCACATGGCACTGACCTCTAGACAAGGCATCAAACATACTGATTCACAATGTAGCTTTGAAATCACAAGTCTGAGAACTATGAGGCCAGATTATTATAGCTTGTCAGCATTGTTTATGGATGACACGCTGATTGACGCTTTGCCCTGGTTACAACGAGACCCTGAGAGAGAACTCTCTAGCTGAGGCTGGTTCCCTAGCAGGAATATACCTATGTGGTCAACAAAATCGAAAAGTCTCCAAGTGAGACTCCCTTTTGGGCTCCTTGGTACCAAGGTGTTCTAGGTACATGTCAGTGGCTGTGATCCAAGAGAGAAATTGTGTTCTGATAGGCCACTTACAGACTTAGGAAAAGGTGCTTATATCTGGCCTCTTCAGACCCCTCTTGAGACAGACTATGGCTGATATATATCCTTAGTTTAATGCTGTGTTATTTCATAATACACTGTAGATTTGTAAGCACTGTCATTTTGGATCCAATGAATCTCCTTTTGCAACCAACCCTATTATCTGATACTACTGGTGCACTTATAGTGAAGTCAGACTTTTGCATGATATGAGTCACAGTTGAATTTCCCAGCTTGTCTTTTGACTTTGCTTGTGGTAGTTTATCCCACATAGATCCAATGCTTTTGAGTCAGTTTTAATAAAATAACTTTACATGTGAGATTTATTCTTTTATATTTTTTTCGCTTATATTTTGATATAGCTAGAATTTATTTTGTTGTCTTATTTCATTTATTAAATAACTCCCCTCATACTCTTTTAGTTGTCACCTTTAATTTACTGTAAATTTCTAATAAAATACTTGGGTTTGTTTTCACTTTCATTATATTCAAGCTATCTACTTATCCATTCACATGTCAGCAACACATGGCTTTAATAATTTTAGCTTTATAATTTATTTCAAAATTCTGTTTTTTATATTATTTTTCATTTTTCTTTTCTTTATTCTGGGTGGCTTATTAAGCCAATTCTTTTTAAAGAATTATATTATGGAGTATCTACTAATTTATATTTTATTAAACAGTTTTCTTAACAAAGATACTGATTTTTTATTCAATTTGATTTCTATAAAATTTCTTGAACCTGTAGCTTAATGTTTTTAATAAACTTTAGAATATTTTAATTTAAAAAGTCATATACTATCACTTTTGTCCAAATCTTTCTACTGCTTTTGAGTTGCTATTACACATATACTACTGTTTCTCATGTCTGCTATGTTTTTCTCATCCTCATTTTTATACTTTGCCATCTTTCCACAATGCCTTTTTTTAAATTCTGCATGTTTCCTCTACTTTATATTCTACTCTTCAGCTGAGTAGATATATTCAATTCTTTTCTGGGAGGAGTATAATACAGGTCATAACTGTTGCAGTTTGTTACAGTTTTACTGAGTTATACAAAGCACATGTTTAATCGGCACAGTCTGACACATTTTCATTCATATACTTATGCAGTAAACCATCTCTACAACCTAGTTAATGAACACAGTCATCAAAAAATTTTCTTTTTTTGTTTTTCAATTTTTTGTGAGTTCATAATAGTTGTACTTATTTATGGGGTATATGTGACATTTTGATACAAGCATGGAATGTGTAATGAACAGTCCAGGTAATTGGGGTATTTAGTCATCGTCTCAAACATTGATCATTTCTTTGTGTTGGTAACATTTCAAAACCACTCCTTTAGTTATTTTGAAATATGCAATAAATTATTATTAAATATAGTCACTCTATTGTGCTACTGAATTCTAGATCTCATTCCTTCTATCTAACTGTATTTTAGTACCCATTAAACAACCTCTTCTGTCATTTTTTAACTACAATTTTATTGTGATGTTATTGTGGATTCACATGCAGCTGTAGGAAATAATATGGAGAGATCCCATGTACCCTTTTCACAGTTTCCCAACAATAGTAATATCTTGCAAAATTACAGTTCAATGCCACCACCAGGATATTGACATGGATACAATCGAGATGCACAGTTTCTCCATCACCAGGAGAATCATCATACTGTCCTTTTATAAGCACAATAACTCCCCACTTGCCCTCATCCCTTCTTAACTCCTGGTAATCACGAATATATGCTTCATTTCTATTTCTTTCATTTCAATGATATTGTATAAATGGGATCTTGCCATATGTAACCTTGTGATTGGCTTTATTCACACAGAATAATTTTAATGAAGATTCATTCAAATTGTATAAATAAATAGCTCATCTATTTTTTATTGTTGACTAGACTGTCATGATATGGATTA
Source organism: Tarsius wallacei (assembly GCA_963574415.1). Taxonomy (NCBI): domain Eukaryota; kingdom Metazoa; phylum Chordata; class Mammalia; order Primates; family Tarsiidae; genus Tarsius; species Tarsius wallacei. Next base: position 18,606 of record CAUYQG010274648.1, read on the forward strand.
TCATAATGTGTTTAACCATTCACCCACTAAAGAACATTTGGGTAGTTTTCAGGTTTTTGATCATTACAAATAAAGCTGTTATAAACAGCATGTGCATATTTTTGCGTAAACATAAACTTTAATTTCTCAGGGGTAAATGCTCAGGGTGCAATTACTTATAAGTTATAAGGAAATGTCAAGTTTAGGTTTTAAAGGAACTACAGTATTTTTTAGAGCGGCATTTTACATTCCCACCAGGATTGGGCAAGTGATTTCCTTCTCTTGTTTCACAAGCATTTGATGCTATCACTAGTTGTTATTTTAGCCATTCAGATAGGTGTGTATTGATATCTCATTGTGATTTGAATCTGCTTTTCCTTAATAGCTTATGATGAACGTAATTTCTTAGGCTTATTTGATATCCATGTAACCTCTCTGGGAAAGTGTTTCCTCATAGATATGTTTTATTTTCTAATTCTATTTACTGTTGAGTTTGAAAGTTCTTTGTATTTTCTTGATACTAGTTACTTGTCAGATATTGGTTTGCAACTATTTATCCTGTCTGTAACTTGCTTTTTATCGTCTTCCTAGAGCACACATTATTAATCTTGACGAGGTTAACTCAGCTTATCAAATTTTCCTTTCATTAATTATTTTTTTGATGTTATGCTAAGAACTCTGCCTGCCCTTAGATACTGAAGATTTTCACCTATATTTTCTGTTTTGTAGTTTTATGCTCTACTCTTATGACTGATCTATTTTGAGTAAATTTTTTTAATTTTTGAATAAGAATTAGGTCAAATTTTATTTATTTATTTATGGTCTATGGATGTCTAATTTCTCAGCACCATTTGTTGAAAAGGCTATCCTCCTTCACTGAATTGATCTTCAACTTATATCAAAAATCATTTGGGCATATTTGCATTAATCTATTTCTGGATTCTGTGTTATATTTTATTGCTGCATATCTGTTCATGAATACCCCTAGCCTTGATTAATATAGCTATACAAGTTTTGAAATCAAGTAGACTGATTTCTCTCAGGTAAGTAATTGGCTTAAAATAAATGTATGGTGTATAAGTAATTATTAAATTGAAGGCATTAAGTGGACATATTGTGTGTTGGAAGAGAGCATGGCATCAAGAAAATTAATTAGTTAATTAAACTAACATTTACGAAAAATTATAACGTCAGCCAGACCTTTAGGAGTAAAAATCAAATCTTTTAGAGAGAAATAGAAAGCCAAAAGAGGAGAATAAATATGTAGAACTATAAAATAATTTTCATTTTTTAAAAATCACAAAATGGAGGTAACCAAGACCACAAAAGGAACATAATCAAGACAGGCTAAACTTGTTTATGATAACCATACTAGCCACGTTTCCCTCCTGCCATGGTGCCACTTTTGGGTAATAGATTGTTAGAAAAATGCAAATGAAATGAATATTTATTAAGGTTGGTTTACATAAGATCTAGTTAGCTCTATCACAAAGGA
>CAUYQG010274661.1:0-20097 GCA_963574415.1 Tarsius wallacei
ACGCGGGCCTCCCCGGCGCCCCCGGCAGCCACACAAAGGGGCGCCGGGGCGCGCCGGCCCGGGAGGCGCAGGGGCGCCGGGCCCGGGGCGAGCGGCCGAGCGCGACGCCCGCCGGGCCCCCGCCTTTGTCTGCCCGGCCCCGCGCCCTCCCCCGCCCCGCAGCCCCGCCGCCGCGGCGCCCTCACCCTGCTCGTTACCCGGGCGAGTAGCGGTCTCATCTGCTCGCCGGCCCCGTCCGCCTCCATGGCCGGCCGGCCGGCCAGCCCGCGGCGGCCGCTACGCCGCCGCCCCGCGCGGTCCGCCCGCCCGCTCGCTCCGGCCGCCGCCGAGACCCCGGCGCGCGAGGGGGACGCGCGTGCGCCCGCGCGCGGGGTCGCGCACCGCGAGGGGAGCCGGGCGCCGCGCGCGGGGGGCGCGGGGCGCGTGTGCGCGGCGGCCGCCGGGCTGGCTCTCGCGGGGGAGCGAGGCCGCGGCGCGGAGCCGGAGCGAGGACTGAGGCAGCCGGAGGACCGGGCCGGGAGGAGAAGAGCGCCGCGGAGGAGGAGGGGCCCGGGGGCGGGGCCGCAGGCGTGACGCGCGCGGCGTCGGGCCCGGCCCGCCCCGCCCCCGGGCCACGCCCCCTGCCAGTTCGGCACCGCCAACCCCCTCTGCGCGCCCGCGGGCCCCGCCGCGAGGCCACCCGGAGATGGGGCGGGTGGGGGGACGGACGTTCGCCCCAGCCAATCGCCGGCCCGCAGGCTTCCTCACGCCCCGCCCCCGCGCCCCTGCCGCGGGAGGCCCCGCCCCCCTTTGTAAAAGCGTAATTGACCGAGGCTGAGAGTCGGACTAGTTTTTCGGGTCGGAAGTTCCCCTGACGTTCCGAAGTGGGGTGAGGGTCACCACGTCCCTGGACTCCCAACCGTAGTCTCTAGAGGCAGAAGGGGAGTGGGACGCCACCCCTTTTAAGGGCGCTCAGAACTTTCAAAGTGGCTAACGGGTCTTTGCACCCTTGCAAGTTTCCTTTATCTCAGTCCAGTAGGCGTGAACCCCAACTCCGGGTCCGTGAGAGAGGGGGTACACCTGGCCAGGTGTACATCCTCGTGTGCTTGCCTCGCTGACCAGGCACAACTGTCCCACTGTCTTGACTCCACCCTAGAGGGTATCTCAAATATCCGTGTCTGTGACTGGGGATGATGATGACGATGACATCTGCCACACAGGGTCACTGAAGGATTGAGATTTCTAATCATAAATGTGCCCGGCACACTGCGTACTTATTATTGCCATTATTATGAACAGGGTTCGAGTGTTTAATAAGGATCACAAAATGTTTCATTGAGAAAAGTTGAATCCTTGCTATGGAAGGAGATACATATATATATTTTATATGATCATTGGGTCGGGAGCTCACATCCTATCCATCTCAGGTATCAGCAAAGCTCTTTGTCAGCTGTACCTAAGTATGCTGGGTCACTCGTTCCTTGATAGGGCCCTAGTCCCCTTTTGTCCTGGATTTTTCCCAGAGAGTTATTTCTAGGCTAGCACAACATAATCAAGAACAGATATGCCTCTATTCATAGCTATCATGTAAAAAGGCTTACCATTAGAGACGGTGACGTTATGCAAACCTGTTTCATCTCTAGTCCTCCCAATACTTCAAAATATGTTGGATCCCCATTTTATAGATGAGAAAGCTGTGGTTCACAGAAATAACTGGTTTTAGGTTCCAATGAGTGGAACTGCTCTTTCTACCGCACCATTCTAATGTCTCCCTTAAGAAAGATGAACAACAATAAGAGAAAGAAAGGATGGAGCAAGAATGAAAAGGAAGAACATGGAGAAAAAGGGGAACTGGAAAAAAAAGACCTCCTAAAGTGGTTTAAGGCATCCATCACTTGTGCCCATACCATCATTCTCTAATTTGGTATTCTATTGAAGAATTTGTTCTGGGCACTCCTACAATGCAGTCTCCCCTCATGAAACTGTAATTACTATATTTAGAACACCCGTTACTTCCCCTTCTCTGCTTCATGTTTCTACGTAGCACTTAACCCCTTATAACATTCTATATATTTTATGATTTGTTATGCTCGTTATTTGTCTGCACACACGTAGACTCACCTATGCTTCATGTAAGCTTCATGCAAACAGTAATTTCTTTTTTTTTTTTTTTTTGAGGTGGAGTCTCACTGTCACCCAGGCTGGAGTGTGCAGTGGCACACTCATGGCCACCGCAGCCTCAACCTGCTGGGCTCAGGCGATCCTTCCACCTCAGCCTTCCAAGTAGCCAGAACTACAGGTGCGGACTACCACGCCCAGCTAATTTTTGATTTAGCGTAGAGACAAGGTCTCACAAAGTTGTCCAGGCTGGTCTTGAACACGCAGGCTCAGGTAATTCGCTCGCCTCGGCCTCCCAAAGTGCTGGGATTACAGTCTGAGCCACTGAGCCAGGCCCAGACAGTGATTTCTTTGTCTGTTTGCTGTTATATCCTTACACCTACAAGAGTGCTTGGCCCCGTAAACTCTCAGTACATGTGTTAATTGAATGAACATACAGGTGGAGCGAAACATTCATTCTTCTTAAAACCCAAGAGGCCATGCGCAGTGGCTCACGACTGTAAGCCCATTACTTTGCGAGGCCGAAGCGAGAGGATTGCCTGAGCTCATGGATTCAAGACCTGCCTGGGCAACTTGGTAAGACTTCGTCTCTACAATAAAATCAAAAAATTACCCGGGCATGTTGGCATACACTTGTGGTTCCAGCTACTTGGAAGGTTGAGGCAGAAGGTTTGCCTGAGCCCAGCAGGTCGAGGCTGCGGTGACCGGGAGCTTGCCACTGCACTCCAGCCTGGGTGACAGTAAGACTCTGACTAAAAAAAACAGAACAAAAAAACCCCCCAAAAACCCAAGAGCATTGTGGGTGACAACTGAGGATGTGGCCAAAATAGTACAAGGACAAAGTAGTTTCCAGAGTTAAAAGTGCTAAATTGTCAACTTCAAGAAGGGCTTGGAAATACATGCTTGGCAGACCTTGCTAAACAATGAATTTCTCTTTATCCATCTTGTGAAAAGAAAAAGAACTATTGGTTGATGTAATCCACAGATATTTTTTGAGCGACTTCTCTGTTACCATGTTGCTTTTTACACACCTCACTTCATCCTAACTGCTAGGAAAATAATGTAGTAAAAGTCTGAATTATAAAACGTATCAGTTGTCCAGTTAATTCAAGCTCAGCCAAAATTTATTCTGAGGTGATGACTTCATGAATAAAGAAGATAATGTGTTAAAATTGCTTTCACAAGAACAGAGGTGACTATAGAGCGTTCCAAGGTGCAAAAAGGCAAGTTGTATTCTTAAGTATTTAAAATATCATCTGAAATGTGGCACATGGAAACATTTGTTGAGCAAAAGTGGATATGAGCCTAAATTTATAACTAACAATAAATGGGTAGCACCTGAAATTAATGAGTTTTAGCTGTATGCTAAATTCAGGACACTTCCTGGGTTTCTGGAACAGTAGGTAATCCTAGCAGGGACTTGGATACAACCCCTTGGCAAGATCTCCATTCTGAGAAGTGAACAATCTTCCTGAGAACAGTTCTCTAGGAACCAGGGCATATTTTGTAAAGACAAATAGCAGTTTCTTTGTCATTTTGAAAAGTCTGAAACCATCCTTAACCTTTAGCAGAGGATTCTTTGACAATTGTGAGCATCTTCATTGCCTCTTCTTGGCCATAGCTGAAATGTAAATATTCCCAATCATCTGATCTCGTAAGGAAAACTAAAATCCTTGGAATAGTGTTTTTGAGAGCACCAGGGCAGCCTTAATAGGGGAAAGACAAAAGGAAAATGGTTTATGCAATCACTGTTCTTTGCTTCTATAGACTAAGCATGCAGATAGATTTTTACAAAAATGAAGAAATGGCCAGACACGGTGGCTCACGCCTGTAACCACAGCACTTTGAGAGGCAGAGGTGACAGAATTGCCTGAGCCCAGGAGTTCAAGACCAGCCTGGACAACTTGACAAGACCTTGTCTCTACAATAAATTTTTTAAAATAAATTCATAAATTAGTCAGGGGTGGTGGTACCCGCCTGTAGTTCCAGACTTGGAAAGCTGAGGCAGAAGGATCACCTGAACCCAGCAGGTCAAGGCTGTGGTGGCCAGGAGCATGCCACTGCCCTCCAGCCTGACCGACAGAGTGAGACTCCAACTCACAATAAATACATACATACATTTGAACAAAACCAGACCTGGTCCCTGATCTCATGGAGTTCAGAGTGAAAGACATCAATATATAAACAAATATCAACAATGCAATACAGGAAGCTCTAATATGATCCTGGGAACATCAGTGAAAGAGAACAACGGAAGTCAGGCGCTGTAACTGATGCCTGTCCCAGCCCTTGGGAGGCCCAGTCAAGAGGATTGTCTGAGCCCAGGGGTGAGACACCAGCCTGGGCAAATTGGCGAGACCTCGTCTCTACAGTAAATCGAAAAAATTACCCAGGCGTGGTGGCACGTGCCTGTGTTCCAGCTACTTAGAAAGCTGAGGCAGAAGGATCTGAGGACCTGAGTCCAGTAGGCCGTGGCTGCGATGGATGTGAGTGTCCCACTGCGTTCCAGCCTGAGTGACAGAGTGAGACTGACTCAAAAAAAAAAAGAAAGAGAATAGGATGAATCTGCTGGGGGGTGGGAAAGTAACAGGCTGCCCACTGTGGGAGGAAGATGTATATGATGTTTGGAAAAGCTACAGAGAAATACGGTAGATTTAAACTCATTAATGAACGGCCATAGTGTATGTGGTATAATATGAAATAGATTTGGCCTTTGCCTCAAGTTCCTATTATAGAGGAAACTTTTAGAATTTAATAAAATCTTTAGCATTTCCTGAGTGATTTGAGTGTCTTTTGTTATGTAAAATGAGCCACTTTCATAACTCCCGAGTTTATGCTAATCAGGTTACTTAGCTTAGGTGGGACCCCCAGATAGCCCAGTTACCAGAAATAGGGCCAGACACGGAAAGACCAAATGATTAGAGGATTAGAGGGTTGGAATTTCAGCCCCACCTACCACCCTATAGGAAGGGAGGGGTGTGCTGAGATTAAGCTCTACAAAAAGTCTTGAACATGATTTGATGAGCTTCCGAGTTACTGAACGTGTGGCTATAGCTGGAGAGGTCATGGAAGGTCCATTCACTCTTATACCCTCCCTTTCCATCGCTTCATCAGGCTGTTGATCTGTATTCTTTGTAATATCCTTCCTAAGAAACCGGTAAATGTGTTTCCCTGACTTATGTGAGTTCTCCTAACAAATTACTGAACGCAAGGAGGATGTCATGAGAACCCCGGTGTGTAACCGATCAGTTAGAAACATATGTGGCAACTTATTACTTGGGATTGGCATCTGAGGTGGGAGCAGTCTTGTGGGACTAAGCCCTCAACCTGGGGGATCCAGGGCTTTCTCTAGGCGGATAGCATCGGAATGAAACTGAATTATAGATACTCAGCTGGTGTCTACTGACGATTGCTTGGTGTGTGAGAAGAGAGTAGGGAGAAGAAACTGTTTTTTCCTTTTACAGTATAACTTTATCAAATAGATGGGAGGGGAAAATGGCAGGATCAAGGATATTGATCTGAAGAGGCAGGGTCACCTGTTGGTGAAGACTGCCTGCTCTGGGGTTGATTCTCTGTGCTAGTTGTATCTTTAGGCAAGTTACCTATTTTACCAATTTCTTTTTTCTTTTCTTTTTTCCTTTTTTTTTTGAGTTGAAGTCTCACTCTGTTGCCCAGGCTGGAGTGCGGTGGCACACTCACAGCCACCCCATCGTTGACCTGCTAGGCTCAGGTGATCCCTTCATCTCAGCCTTCCTAGTAGCTGGAACTACAGGCACGCACTACCATGCCCAGCTAATTTTTATTTATTGTAGAGACGAGGTCTCACCAAGTTGCCCAGGCTAGTCTCGAACCCACGGGCTCAGGCAATCCGCTAACCTTGGCCTTCTAAAGTGCTGGGATTACAGGTTGAGTCACTGAGCCCGGTCCCAATTTCCTTTTTGAAGCTGTTTTGGGGATACCTTTCTCATGGGATTGCAATAAATATTAGAGGAAAGCATCAAGTATAGCCCCCACATATAAGCAACACTCAATACGTGCTTTTTATAGCTAGACATGGTGGCTCACGCCTATAATCCCAGCACTTTGAGAGGTGGAGGCAAGAGGATTGCCTGAGCTCACGGGTTCAAGACTAGCCTGAGCAACATGGTGAGACCTCATCTCTACAATAGAAACCCAAAAAAATTAGCCGGATGTGGTGGTGCATGCCTATGTTTCCGGGTACTTGGAAGGCTGAGGCAGTAGGACCACCTTAGCCCAGCAGATTGAGGCTGTGGTGGCCGTGAGCGTGCCACTGCACTCCAGCCTGGGCAACAGAGTGAGACTCCTACTCAAAAAAAAAAGAAAAAAATGTTTTTGTTTTTGTTTTTGTTTTGAGTTGGAGTCTCACTCAGTTGCCCAGACTGGAGTGCAGTGGCCGCTCCCGGCCATCACAGCCTCAACCTGCTGGGCTCAGGCGATCCTTCCGCTTCAGCCTTCCAAGTAGCTGGAACTACAGGCGCACGCTACCACACCCTGCTAATTTTTTTATTTATTGTAGAGATGAGGTCTTCCCAAGTTGCCCAGGCAGGTCTTGAACCCGCGGGCTCAGACAATCCACTCACCTCGGCCTCCCAAATCGTGGGATTACAGGCTGAGCCACCGAGCCCGGCCAAAAAATGTTTATTATTATTAGTTAAGTATGGTGGCTCATGCTTGCAATCTCAACAGTTTGGGAGGCTAAGGTGGGATGATCACTCGAAGCCAGGAGTTTGAGACCAGCCTGGGCAACATAGTGAGATGCCCCGTCTCTACAAAATTTTTAAAATTAGCCAGGCATGGTGGCACATGCCTGTAGTCCTAGCTACTTGAGAGGTTGGAGCAGGAGGATCACTTGAGCCTAGGAGTTCGAGGCTGCAGTGAGCTATGATGGTGCCATTGCACTCCAGCTTGGTTGCAGAGTGGGACCCCGTCTCAAGCAAAACAAAGCAAAAAAAAATGTTTATTAGTATTATCTGATTGGGAAACCATGAGGTGGGAGAAAGATGGGCTCAGGTTTATAAAAGGGGAAAGGCCTTACATAACACACTCCTGAGGAGCTCACATAGCCCTTAGAATAAAAATGCAAGTGCAGGGACCATGTCTTCCTTGTCGTTGGAAACATCCCAGCGTGGGGATCAAAATATATCAAACGAATGAGTGAATGCTAAGAAAATTGGAATTTTTTCCTACACAAAATGTCAGAGCCACCATTAGAGGGTATCGACGAGGAAACTTAATTGAAATGTTTCCACTCTTAATTGTGATATGCCAAAGTTTTTTTATTTGTTTATTTTTTTGAGTCACAGTCTCACTGTCAACCAGGCTAGAGTGCAGTGGCATGCTCATGGTCACCACAGCCTAGATCTACTGGACTCAGGTGATCCTTCTGCCTCAGCCTTCCAAGTAGCTGAATCTACAGGCATGTGCCACTAAGCCTGGCTAATTTTTCTTGATTTATTGTAGAGATGAGGTCTTGCCAAGTTGCCCGGGCTGGTCTGCCACCCCTGGGCTCAGGCAATCCCCTTGCCTCTGCCTCCCAAAATGCTTGGATTACAGGCGTGAGCCACCACACCTGGCCAAGATATGCTGATGTTTAAACGATTTAACACACACATCAAGAAAGTAATCTTGTTAATAGTCTTATATTAATTACATGTTGCAATGATAACACTTTGGATACAGTGAATTACATAAACATTATTAAAACTCATTGCACCTATTTCTTCAGACATGTTTTGATGTGGCTACCAGAAAATTTAAAATTATATATGTGGTTCACAGTATGTTACTATTGGATGGCACTGGGTTGCAAAGAATGGGCTAAGACAATAGCAAAGGAAGTGGAAAACGTAAGTTAGACATAAGAAATAAGCCAGATAAGGTGGCTCATACCTCTAATCTCAGCACTTTGGGAGGTGGATGTGAGAGGATTGCCTGAGCCCACAGGTTCGAGACCAGCCTGGGCAACTTGGCAAGACCTCGTCTCTACAATAAATAAAAAAAATTAGCTGGGCAAGGTGGTGTGCACCTGTAGTTCCAGCTACTTGGAAGGCTGAGGTGGAAGGATCGTCTGAGCCTAGCAGGTAAAGACTGTGGTGGCCACAAGCAGCATGCCACTGTACTCCAGCCTGGGTGACAATGAGACTTCAACTCAAAAAAAAAAAACTGCGGGTAGAGTATATGTCTAGGTATGGTCACTGAAACATTTGTAATAGGAACAAAACTGGCAATCATCAGTATATCAATCAATAAGGGGGATTGGTTCCATCTGTTTTACTATTCCAAATGATGTCATGCAATTCACGATTAAGAAGAATAAGTTAGCCGGGCTCGGTGGCTCAGCCTGTAATCCCAGCGCTTTGAAAGGCTGAGGTGAGTGGATTGCCGGAGCCCGAGGGTTCGAGACCCGCCTGGGCAACTTGGCGAGACCTCATCTCTACAATAAAATAAAAAACTAGCCGGGCGTGGTAGCGCACACCTGTAGTTCCAGCTACTTGGAAAGCTGAGGCAGAAGGATCGCCGGAGCCCAGCAGGTGGAGGCTGCGGTGGCCGGGAGCATGCCACTGCACTCCAGTCTGGGTAACAGAGTGAGACTCCAACTCAAAAAAAAAAAAAAAAAAGAAGAAGAAGAAGTTAGGTATGCTAAGAAGGAAACGGTTTCAAAATATGTTGCTGTTATTATTATTATTATTATTATTATTATTAGAGTTGAAATCTCACTCTGTTGCCCATGCTGGAGTGCAGTGGCATGCTGCTCATGGCCACCACAGCCTTGACCTGCTGGGCTCAGGCGATCCTTCTGCCTCAGCCTTCCAAGTAGCTGGAGCTATAGGCGCACACCACCACGCCCAGCTAATTTTTTGATTTATTGTAGAGATGAGGTCTCAACAAGTTGCCCAGGCTGGTCTCAATCCCTTGGGCTCAGGCAATCCTCTCACCTCAGCCTCCCAAAGGACTGAGATTACCAACATGAGCCACCATGCCTAGCTACAGATTACTTATTTATTTATTTATTTGAGTTGGAGTTTCACTCTGTTGCCCAGTCTGGAGTGTAGTGACACACTCACTGCCACTCCAGCATCGACCTGCTGGGCTCAGGTAATCCTTCCACCTCAGCCTTTCGAGTAGCCAGAACTACAGGCACATGCTACCACACTCAGCTAAGTATTGATTTATTTTAGAGACGAGGTCTTGCCAAGTTGCCTGGGCTGGTCTCGAACATGCAGGTTCAGGCAATCCATTTGCCTCGGCCTCCCAAAGTGCTGGGATTACAGGCTTGAGCCACCAAGCCCGGCCCAGATGTTTATATTAACACTATTTACAATGACTCAATTGGAAACAACACCAATAGTCTTCAAGGTGAATTATGAATAAATAAGTTTTGGATAAATGAAAGTGAATAGATAAATGAAGTATGGTATATCCATGCAGTGGAATGCTACTTTCCAGCAAAAACAGAAAAACTACTGACACGACGTAGATGAATCCAAAATGAGTCACGCTGAAGTTAAAGGAGGCATACTCAAAAGGCTACTTTATGTTGATTTCACATATATGACATTCCCCAGAAACTTAAAACCACAGGGACTGAAAACTAATCACTGGCTGCTAGGGGTTAGAGGCAGGGATTGGATATTAAGTACAAAGGAACATAAGGGAACATTTTGAGGTGATGGAACTGTTTTATGCCTTGATCATGATATTAGTTACACAGCTCTATATATATGTATTTGTCAAAACTCAGCACCAGACACTAAAAATGATGAATTTTACTGTATATAAATATGACCTCATAAACCTGACTCAAAACCAAAAACGACATATATAAAATTGATACGTGAGGTCTGACAGTTAGGTTCGCGAATTATCCTAGAAAAAGTGCTACATATCTTTTTTTTTTTTTTTTTGAATTGGAGTCTCACTCTGTCGCCCAGACTGGAGTGCAGTGGCTGCTCCTGGCCACCGCAGCCTCAGCCTGCTGGGCTCCGGCGATCCTTCCACCTCAGCCTTACAAGTAGCTGGGACTACAGGCGCGAGCTACCACGCCTGGCTAATTTTTTTTTTTTTTTTTATTGTGGAAATAAGGTCTCGCCAAGTTGCCCAGGCAGGTCTCAAACCCGCGGGCTCAGGTAATCCACTCACCTCGGCCTCCCAAAGCGCGGGATTACAGGCTGAGCCACCGAGCCCGGCTAGTGCTACATATCTTGTAGCTGAATATCACTACGATCACCTTCAAAGTACTCCCTTGGGAAGCTATGCACTGATGCCGGTGCCTAGTCCATCCCTCAAAGCAATTTTGGAACTCTTTTTCTGGGATGGCCTTCAGAACTGTCGTTGTTATTTGTTAAGTTCTGACAATTAAATTCAAGATCTTGCCACTGTGCGCTTATGCTGGCAGCGCTGTACGTGACTGTATTGCAACACCCTCCCTGCTCACCTGATCTGGCCCCCAGTTACTTTTCTCTTTACCCGAAGACAAAGGAAATATTGAAAGGAAGACATTTGATGACGCTGTGGACATCAAGGGTAATACGATGACAGCTCTGATGGCCATTCCAGATAAAGAGTTCCAAAATTGCTTTGATGGGTGGACTAGCCGCTGACATTGGTGCATAGCTTCCCAAGGGGAGTATTTTGAAGGTGATCGTAGTGATATTCAGCAATGAGGTACGTAGCACTTTTTTTAGGATTAGATCACGAACTTAATTTTCAGTCCCCATATGTATATACTTCACAATCTGAGATTGATGGATTGGCTTTCCATTCACCTGATTTTTATATTTTTGTAATTATATGGTAGTTCTATGTTGCTGAGCTTTAAGAGAATATATCAATATCATAACATCCTTAACAAAATAATAATTTTAGAGGGTTAATGGACTCTTTTCAATTATTTTGAGTTTTAACTGATACATAAAAAACTATTTGTATGTCTGTTTCTAAATTGCATTGTGCATGCATGTTCTCAGATCTGATTGACCCTTTTCAATTATTTTCGTTTTTTTGTTTTTTTTTTTAAGTTGGAGTCTCACTCTATCGCCCAGACTGGAGTGCAGTGGCCTCTCCCGGTCACCGCAGCCTCGACCTGCTGGGCTCCGGCGATCCTTCCGCCTCAGCCTTCCAAGTAGCTGGAACTACAGGCGCGCGCTAGCACACCCGGCTAATTTTTTGATTTATTGTAGAGATGAGGTCTCACCAAGTTGCCCAGGCGGGTCTCGAACCTGCGGGCTCAGGCAATCCACTCACCTCAGCCTCCCAAGGCCCGGGATTACAGGCTGAGCCACCAAGCCCGGCTATTTTCGTTTTTAACTAATGTATAAAACTATTTTTTTTTTTTTGAGCTGGAGTCTCACTCCATCGCCCAGACTGGAGTGCAGTGGCACGCTCCCGGCCACCGCATCCTCGACCTGCTGGGCTCCAGCGATCCTTCCGCCTCAGCCTTCCGAGTAGCCAGAATTACAGGCACACGCTACCATGCCTGGCTAATTTTTTTTATTTATTGTAGAGATGAGGTCTCGCCAAGTTGCCCAGGTGGGTCTTGAACCCGGGGGCTCAGGCAATCCACTCACCTCGGCCTCCGAAAGTGCTGGGATTACAGGCTGAGCCATCGAGCCCGACCATATAAAACTATTTGTATGTCTGTTTCTAAATTGCATTTATCAAAACTGAAGGCTGGAAGCACTATCATGGTCATATAACACATGAGTTAAGAATGTTTCTGAGACTGACCGCCACACAGGCCAACACTCAGCTCATTGTTTCTCTTGCATTGCTGATATTTTCGAAGTCAGTTCAAAGTCATCAATCACCATCTAGTTTGCTCAGGCATCTGCCTCGAATGCTGTAATCTACCACTGAGTAACAGGTGGTGAGTACTGAACAGTGTACATTGGCACTCCAAGGTGTGCCAGACAATTTCTTTTAAAGATTGTTATACGTTTTGATTTGGGCAATGTTCTTTAAAAGTTAGTGTCCATATCGGTCACACCTAGGTACACCTGGGTGTGGTTTATGCTTCAGTTGCTTTCAGAGACTCTTCCTCTTAATACTTGAGCAAGGGAAACATTAGATAGATCCCTGTTGCTTATTTTATGTAAGGGCCACTCTTTATATAGAGATAAATTTCAATACATACTCCTTTTATGAAAATGGTTCCATCAGCCAAGTCCATGATTAAAATTGCAATGAATTTTGGAGAAGAACCCACCGAAACCAAAGGGGAAATCTAAAATCCCAAAGTCCCATTTCGAGAGGCGCAGAAAAAGATTTAACAAACATTAAGAAGCCAGAGGTGGAGCAAAGGATTACTTGCCATGGAATTAAAATTTTCTTCCTTTTCTTTTAAAATGTGGGGTACAATTCAGGATTAGGTATACAAGTGGTCATCGTACAGATAAAGTTTGGGCCACCCTTTGGTCCCCAATTTGCCTGGTTTGAGATCAGGTACCCTTAATGATGCTGTGTGTTCCCAATACCCCCGGAATAAAAAATTTTCAAAACAGAGTGTTCTCATGCATTCATGTGAAGATAATTGCTTGAATTGGTTTGGATCATCATGGAATATTCATAATTATCCTATTTTAAGATAATCTAAAACTGTCAGAAAAAAAGAGACATGACAGTCTTGGGTTTTACATGATATTGAGCATGTCACTTAACACCTCTGGACTTCCATGTTCTCATCTGTAAAATGGGAATCATTCAGGCTGGAATCACTTCTTCTTGGGTGTAAAATCCACAGAATTCTGAAAGACTTGTAACTCATTTGACTGCAAAAGCCTAACCAAGCTGACATGAAGCCATTTATAATCTTTATCCCCTTATTGTAACTATTCATAGGTCTCCTTGAAGAAATAATAACCTGTCTGATAGCAGGGTATTGTCCCACACCCTGCTGGAAGTATTGTATAACATTCGTAACTGGCATTATATCACCTATTAAAATCTGAAACGTTCTGGCATCTAAAAATAACTGGCCCTAAGTGTTTCAATTAAAGGATTGCGGACCTATAATAGTTGTTCTGGGCCGAGTGTGGTGGCTCACGCCTGTATTCCCAGCACTCTGGGAGTCCGAGGCAAGAGCAGCCTGGACAACACGGCGAGACAGTGTCTCTACAATACATCAAAATATTAGCTGGCCATGGTGGTGCCTTCCAAGAAGTTCCAGCTTCTTGGAAGACTAAGGCAGAAGATCACCCGAGCCCTGCAGGTCGAGGCTGCAGCGGCCATGAGTGTGCCACCGTACTCCAGCCTAGGTGACAGAGTGAGACTCCGACTCAAAAAAAAAAAAAAAAAAAGCTGTTCTGTTTATTTCAAGGACATTGCAAAGGCCAGAAATAAGATAGCTTTCCTAAACTCAGGCTGAGAGTGAATTGCCAACAGAGTACAGGGAACTCAAATCAAGTGGGAACTTAAGCCCAGGGGGTGCTTCCAGATACTCTCTAAGGCCTTCTATAATCTTCATTGTTTGAAGCTAAGTACATAGGTACAACCTTTGTGTCTGTATGTGAAAGAGTACCTATACTCTCTTTCTCCCTCTTTCCCCTCCCGTCCTAGGATTGAGTGGTGGTAAGTTTTCCTTTTATTTGTTTTTCATCATTGAGATCCATTGAGGCATTCTGCACAACTGGAAAATCAGAGTGGGACAGGAAAGATGAGAACGTTATTATACAAAGTATGAAGCGCTGAGCAACCAACATCTTCTCATTTCTTCAAGATAATTAACCAGAAAAAGCACTGAGAATTTGGAAAATTTGGAAGTGTTTCCATTTGAGGACTGAGAGTGTGAATATGTGCTAGTATTCTCATTCACCGATGACTCACTAGCTGTATCCTCTCTTTTTATTTTTTATTTTGTTTCTGAGTACAAATCTCACTCATTCATGGCCACCGCAGCCTTGTCCTACTAGGCTCAAGCAATCCTTCTGCCTCAGCCTTTCAAGTAGCTGGAACCACATGAATGTCACCATGCCAGGCTAGTTTGTTTTAATTATTTATTGCAGAGATGAGGTCTTGCCAAGTTGCCCAGGCTGGTCTCAAACTCCTGGACTCAGGTAATCCTCTCGCTTCTGCCTCTCAAAGTGCTGGGATTACAAGCATGAGCTCCCACACCTGGCAGCTGTATCCCCTCTTGAACACCAATTTAAAAAGGTACTTATAAGTAGAGTCACAGACCGTGGTTTCAGTTGTAAGCTGCCCTTTGTGTATAAAGATGGCACGATTGTGTACGATCAGCAATACATGTTCTTCAAGACTTTGATGCAACAACAGGAATGGATCCACATGGCTCTCTTCATGTGCCACCTGTGATCTTCATTTGTGAAACTATATTGTCAGGAATACAAGTCTGGCATCATGGAACAAGTCTACCAGAACATCCATAAATCCCATGCTTTTCCTAGGGTTTACTGGTCCCAATGTACCCATCCAGTCATGAATAATTTCTAACCTCTACCTCTAAAGACACTTCCTAGACCTAAGATGGTACAGTCTTTCTGAAAAGCGGTTTGGCAAGATGTACTAACAGTCTCAAAAAAAGTTTGTTCTTCAACACAGTAATTTCATACCAAGACTGTTTTGTAAGATCAGACAAGTGTGGATACATATTTATATGAAAAGGAGTCTATGCCAATGTTAAGTATGAAAGTGAAAAATTAAAAACCAGCTGAAGTCATAGCAATGAGAAAAGGATTAAATAAATGCTTGCCTCTATTTTATTTTCAAGTAGGATTTACTGAGAAGACAGAAAAGCTCTCATAACAGGAGGACACCCAAGGGGGTTGCCTTTAATTTTATTTTTTAAGACAGGGTCTCACTCTGTAGTGCAGTGCCATGATTCCGACTCACTGCAGCCTCAGTCTTCTGGGCTCAAGCTATCCTCCCACCTCAGCCTCCCAAGTAGCTGGGATTGCAGGCGTCTGCCACCAGGCCTAGCTAATTTTTGTATTTTTTGTAGAGACGAGGTCTCACTATGTTGCCTATGCTGGTCTCGAATTCCTGGGCTCAAGCAGTTCCCCAGCCTCAGGCTCCCAAATGCTGGGAACAGGTTAGCCACTGTGCCTGGCCAGCTTATTATATGATGAAATATAATACACTCATTAAAAAGACATTCTAAATTTAGTGAAAAAAATGCTCATAGTATAATCAAAATTTTTTTAGTAAGAGATCTAAAATACACACTTGATTAGAGTATAATCTCAATTATAATTCTCTATAAGTGATCAACTGAATGTCATATATAAAAAAGTTAACAATAAAGTGATTGAAAGGAAATAAACTAAAATGCTAACAGTTATTGCTGGGTAGTAAGATTACAGGTGAATTTTAAACTTTATTTTTATAGGTTTCTGGATTTCACACATTTCTACAATGAATAAGTTACTTTTAAATTCAGAAAAAACAGAAACACAAAATATTTTAAGACAAAATATTAAATTTTACAATGCAATAGAATTGTAAATGCATTACAATGCCATTGGAATATATCACAGTTAAATGCCACTTTTTAAAAGCCAAACCCATTAGCAGTCACTAAAACTAAATGGTATAATTGCAGTATAAGGGTATTCATAACCTGTTAATAGGGACCACTTCTCTATTTGAGCCAACTCAAAAACTGAATGCATTAAAAACCAGAGCCTTCCTGGAGGTCTGCTGAGTATGCCATGGGGGTCCAACATGAGAAGAATGTCAAGTTTTCATAGTAAATATTCTCAATGGCATCGTTTCTGGATAAGGGAAACACAAAGAACATTTTAACGAAGAGAAAGAAAACTGCGAGAGTTTCAGAAAGTCTTACACATATGTTTAGGAGACAAAATCCAGTTAGTAGAGTAGCCTGTTGCCTAGCAACTTAATGTGGGTTTCATAAATGTGGCATTTAAGTCCATAGGTCATCCGCATCAGAAAACACAAATTTGAATTGAAAGGGTTTTTTTTGCCAATGATTATAACAAATCTTTAAAGACCTTCCAAATAGTCCTTCTTTAGAATAAAGACTCTAAGATTACTGCCTGGTTGTAAGCTAAAGTTTTTTGTTGTTGTTTTCTTTTTCTTTTTCTTTTTTTTTCCTGAGTTGACATCTCACTCTGTTGCCCAGACTGGAGTACAGTGCCACACTCATGGCCACCACAGCCTCAACCTGCTTCAGCCTTCCAAGTAGCTGAACTACAGGTGTGCGCCACCACGCCTGGCCTATTTTTTGATTTATTGTAGAGACGAGATCTTGTCAAGTTGCCCAGGTTGGTCTCAAACCCCTGGGCTCAGGCAATCCTCTCACCTTCGCCTCCCGAAGTGCTGGAATCATAGGCATGAACTACCACACCCGACTGTAAACTAAAGTTTTTGTCTTTGTTTTAAACTCTGTTAGACCGAAGTTTCTCAAATTTGCTTGTTTATAAGCAATATCTGAGGTAGTTGTGAAACATATGGATCAAAATTCAATAGATTGTGGATGAGGCTGGGGAATCCATAATTTTAACAAGAGCCCTAGATGATTTTATGACAGCAAGTTTGAGAAATATTATTTTAAACTTTCTCTAAATTTCCTTCCTAGCCCTTCTTGCTAGCTGTAATTACACGCTGTCCTTACCCGTTTGATGATTTGTTTGATGTTTGCCCCGCCCACCAAACAAGGTCCGTGAAAGCAGAGACAGTGTCTCTTCATTGCCGCACCCCCAAGGACCAGTATGGTGTCTGGCACGTATCCAGATATAAACTTGATAATAGAATATGTAACGTATATTTATTTTGGGTGTCTCTTCTCAATTCCTGACACAGAGCTCCTAAACCCTTGAAATGACCTGGTTGATAAGAGCATCTTTTGTTCTAATGAGGTGACTCTGTGTGCCCTCCTGGATGGGGCTGATTCCTAATAGGAGTAAGCCATGACTAGCAGCTCGAAAGTTTCAGCTCCATCCCTACTCTTCAGAGAAGGGAGAAGGGCTGGAAACGGAGTTAATAATTGATTATGTCAATATGATGATGACCCCATAAAAATCCTGAAAGTAGGAGCTTCACCAAGAAAAATGGGGACCAAAGGGAGGCCCAAACTTTACCTGTACAATGTCCACTTGTATACCTAATCCTGAATTGTACCCCAAATCTTTAAAATAAAATATTAAAAAGAAAGGTATGGGGTTCAGAGCATTTTCAGATTAGTGAACACATTCACATACTAGGGTGAGGGCACACATCAACTCCACGGGAATAGAACACTTCCAGACCTCGCCCTATGTATCTCTTGATCTGTTTGTTCATCTGTATCCTTGATCATATCTGTTATTAACATAATAATTGCAAATGTTTCCCTGCGTTCTGTAAGCTACTCTAGCAAATTCATCCATCTGAGAAGAGGATTACGAGACGCTCCAACCTGTAACCAAGTGGGACAAAGGTTGTGCGTAAACTGGGAACCGACTGCTTGCAATTGGTGGCTGAAGTGTGGAACAATCTTGTGGGACTAAGCCCTTAGTTAGTGTGGGGGATTTCCACTAGCTCCAGTTACGGGACAGACAATTATGATCATGAACTTGCCACCGAGCACTTACGCTGACAGCACTGTACAATGAACTCAGTAAGGTTTCATAACCTTGATATCATGCCAACATGTGGCGGTGTCTTGCTGAGTGGTGTTCATTATTGTTGTTGCATGTTTTTGTGTGGCACTGAGAGAATGTCGGAGCTTGAATTAGAGCAATGAACAAACATTAAATTTCTTGTTAAACTTGGCAAGAGTGGAAGTGATGGGTATAACGCCATGAAGAAAATGGCAGTGTAGAAGCAGAACTGACAAAAACATTGAAAAAATCATCAAATTGTGAGTCAAAAATTGTCAGCTGACTGTGAGAAGCATAGCAGACCAAATAAACATTGATAGAGGAACAGTTAGGAAAATCTTAACTGAAAATCTTGGCATGAGAAAGGTGAGTGCAAAAATGGTCTCGAAGGAGCTCTTGCATCACGACAATGCACCAGCTCACACAGCACTATCTGTGAGGGAGTTTTTAGCCAGTAAACACATAACTGTACTGGAACACCCTCCCTACTCACCTAATCTGGCCCCCAGTGACTTTTTTCTTTATCTGAAGATAAAGGAAATATTGAAAGGAAGACCTTTTAATGCCATTCAGGAGATCAGGGGCAATACGATGACAGCTCTGATAGCCATTCCAGAAAAAGACTTCCAGACTTGCTTTGACGGGTGGACTAGGTGATGACATTCATGCATAGCTTCCCAAGGGGAGTCCTTCAAAGGTGACCATAGTGATATTCAGCTATGAGGTATGTGGCACTTTTTCCAGGACGAGTTCACGGACTTAACTGTCAGACCTCATAGTTATCAGAACTGAATTGAATTGTAAGACACCCAGCTGGTGTCCACTGGAGAACTGCTTGGTGTGTGGGGAAAACCCTCAGACACCTGGTGTCCAAAGTGTAGTAATGTATTGACCATGTGAGATCAGAAAAGAAAAATCGTTGATTTTTTTCCTTTATTGAAGTCAATTATAACTACCTATGAATGATCAACTGAAGGTAACATATGAAAAAGTTAACAGTAAAATGATTGAAAGGAAATAGAGTAAAATGCTAATATTAACACATTTATTGAATGAATCAAAATAATTTTGTTGCATGTAATAAAAGCCCAGCTGACATCTGAGTCATCCCCAAGACTGTAGGAAAAGCCCACCCTTGCAAGCACAAGGTATATCTAGAATACTTTGTACTCAAGCAGGAAACTTTGGTTGTCTTAAAGAGAGTGTCATGCAAAACTGGAAAACGATTGCAAAAGAGGGCATGCCGACTGCCAGGCACATTAAGACATCAGTTTCACAGAAAAAACAAATAACTTTTCTGTAGCTACTTAACTGTTACTTAAGCAAGCATACTGCAGGCTGATCTGACATGAAAAATAAATAAATAAAAAGCTTAACTTCCTGGCTCCTTTGAGACCAGTAGTCAGGGAAGGGATTGCCAAGCAGGTCAGGGGCCACTATAACTCAGTAGGGTTCCAGTCTCTCCCAATATTTAGGCTCACCAAGAACTGTAAGGGCAAAGAATGTTATAGAAATCTGAGGCCTGCAAGCACCCCTGAACCCCAACAAATCTTTCTCTAGTTGTTTTTTTTTGTAGAGTTGGGGTCTCACTCTGTCACCCAGGTTGGAGTGCAGTGGCACACTCACGGCCACTGTAGCCTTGACCTGCTGGGCTCAGGCAATCCCTCTGCCTCAGCCTTCCAAGTAGCTAGAACTACAGACATGCACCACAATGCCCTGCTAATCTTTTTTAAAAATTTGTTGTAGAAATGAGGTCTTGCCAAGTTGCCCTGGCTGGTCTCGAGCCCCTGGGCTCAGGCAATTCTCTTGCCTCCGCCTCCCACAATGCTGGGATTACAGGCATGAGCCACTGTACCTGGTCTTCTAGTTCTTAAAAGATTAGGTTAGAGATGGCTACTGAATATGAGCTGGTTGAAATATGGCCTTTGTGTAGGTACCCGGGCCCACTCTACATACATAAGCACTGAGTAGGTGATTAGAAAATGCTGACTGAGGCTGGGCGAGGTGGCTCAAGTCCGTAATCCCAGCACTTTGGGAGGCCAAGGCAAGAGGATTGCTTGATCCCAGGGGTTTAATACCAGCCTGGGCAACTTGGCAAGACCTCTTCTCTACAATAAATAAAAAAATAAGCCAGGTGTGGTAGTGTGCACCTTCCAGATACTTGGAAGGCTAAGGCGGAAGGATCTCCTGAGCCCAGCAAGTCGAGGCTGTAGTGGCCGTGACTGTGTCACTGCACTCCAGCCTGGACAACAGAGAAAGACTCTAACTCAAAAAAAAAAAAAAAAAAAAAAAAAAAGGTTGCACTCCAGCCTGGACAACAGAAGAAGACTCTAACACAAAAAAAAAAAAAAAAAGGTTGACTGAATTATTAAGGACAAACCAAATTGTGGAAGTTATAAACACAGAAAAACCACCCTGTTATCCA
>CAUYQG010274662.1:0-10937 GCA_963574415.1 Tarsius wallacei
TGGGTTCAGTGAAATTTTGGGGGGAGACTCTCTCAGTGCATTTGCCCATTTCATGATGGGTGATTTACAAGTGCACCTGCCCGTAATGCGCTGAGTGCACCAGTTTTTGACCAAAAACAGCACAACCCCCGTGCCCCACACACTCCCTGTTCACCCAATTTTGCCCTGAGCTACTGTTTTTTGTTTCCCTTGATTAAAATACTGAGTGATCTCTCACAGAAACAAAGATCTGAGTATCTCATGTTCTCGCTCATAAGTGGACCTTGAACATCTACTGTAATACTATAAGAAAAGGATTGACAGTGGTGTGAAACTATGGGAGAAGGGTGGTGGTATTAACGGTAGTCAATATTTGTCAGGTGATGGGGGGACACTCCTTATCAACAAGGGTGCCTGAACGATCCATATTTGTATACCTAACCCTTAACTGTACCCCGCAATATCATAATAAAAAATATTGAAAAAAAAAGAAAAAAGAAAATGAATATCGGGTACACTATTGAGGATATAAAATACTACCTCAAGTAACTGAGGGTCAGAAAGTTTCATGTGAAATTTTTCAATGAAAAGTTATAAATAGCTCCAGAATTTTGATAATTGAAAATTACCTGGAAACTGAAGAGAAATGGCCTAACAGGGAAGAGGAGAACCAGGAGGATTCAGTGTCACACACACCTGGGGGAGAGATTGTTCTAAGAAAGCAGGAATGGGGTTAGTAGTGTGGAATGGTGCTGAGAGGTCAAATAAAACAACTAAAAATGCCATTTGGGTTGGGTAATTTAGAAGTCTGAAGAAAAGAAAGAATAAGTGCCTGTTGGTTCTTTTTGCTGAATCTTTGAATTTGTATATGTTGTTATAATGTTATGTACAAGTTACATTATAATACTATTTTATGCCCGTTTTAAGTCCTAACAGATTTGATTGCTCTTACTTGGCATTGTTATATTTCCAAATTGTGTGTGTATTAAACTTGATGAAAAAAATACTTCAGTAGTTAAGGTTATAAGAGAATCCTTTGACTATTATGTTGAATGACTTCCAAAATTATTGGAATCCTCTGAAAAGTGAAAAAAATTGCAATTATTTAGTTTCCTTAGATACTCAAATTGATTCTTGACTAAAACTTTCAACAAATTTTATGGAGCAATGGTTGTGTACCAGGCATCCTGTTAGAGGCTGGAAACACTGAGATGAATAACAGGGACAGCCTCACTAAATAAAATATGCTAGGGCCCACTGATCTGATACAGCTGTCAATCAATCACTCAGGGAAGTCGCTGAGAGGTCCCAAAGGACTGTTGGGGTCTTTAGAGCTGAACTCACTGGCAGAATAGTAGAGGTGGAGGGGACCCTGGAGACGTTGAAACTGACAAATGGGAATTTTTTTTCTATTTTCAGTGCTGACTTAATCATGTTGCCTTGTCTGTCAGTACTGAATCAACTTGACAGGACAGTTTGTAGTCTATTCCTCCTGATTGACATTGGTCTTTCATTGATTTGTCATCTCAAACACTGACCAGGTCTGCTCTACTCTCTAACTGCTATTATTATGAACTGCTTTTACAAATCAAAGCAAGACAAAACAAAAAGCAACAGCAAAAAGGAAAAGGTTTTTTTTTTTTTTTTACTTAGGCAAAGTACAAATTGGTGTATTACTTAGAGGTATTGTCTTTAAAAGAATTATCAGAAAGCTATCTTGACACTCATAAAAACATGACTCATAAATATATGTGTGTGTGTATGTGTGATATTTTGGCTTGAGGTCAAGTGTAGGACTAGTCTTTATTGCAAAGGAATGCCATACAGCATAAAGACCAAGGGTATTAGAGTCAAGCTTAGTTCTGCCCTCCCTGGGTGATCTCAGGCAGATTTAATTTCTCTACATCTTGGTTTATTCAAATGGTCCACTGGGATAGCAATAGTTTCCTTACTGTCTTGTGAAGACTAACTGAGACAGCTTGTCTGCTATCTAGTAGCTGCTCATTTGTATTTTTTTTTTTTTTTTTTTTTTGAGTTGGAGTCTCACTGTGACCAAGGCTGGAATGCAGTGGCACACTCATGGCCACCGCAACCTTGACTTGGTGGGCTCAGGTGATCTTTCTGCCTTAGCCTTCCAAGTAGCTGGAACTACAGGTATGAGCTACCATGCCCAGCTAATTTTTTGTTGTTGTTGTTTATTGTAGAGACAAAGTCTCACCATGTTGCTCATGCTGGTCTTGAACCCATGGGCTCAGGCAATCCTCTCACCTCAATCTCCCAAAGTGCTGGGATTACAGGCTTGAGCCATAGTGCCTGGCTTCATTTGTAATTTTTAAAATTTATATTTTCTTAAACATTTTCTTTATTATTCTAAACCTATTTTCAGAATTATATTTTAAATATAAAATTTACAGATGATTCTAAGTATGGCATTAATGAGTACTTATCTATGATGTAATATAGTTTTGCATGCATTATTTATTTACTTATTTGATTTTCGATCCAGCTTACTTTGAGAACACAAGTAGATGAATAAAAATAATAAGGAAAAGGGAAATGTGACTATTGAAGGAAACAATTTCTCTGGAAAATGTGATCACTTTTTCATGATCTTAGATAATATGAATTTATTTGTACCAAGAAAGCCATAAAAGTGGTCACTTACACTTTAACTCTATTGGAGTGTATACAATTACTGTGGTTGAGAAGAATAATTTTCTAGTTGAGACTCATAAAGGAAAAATGTGATACATGAACAAATAGTTCATTTAAGGAAAGTAATTACAGACAATCCCTCAGATTTACAGTGAGCTGGGAACAATGGGATATACAGAGTTTGAGGTAATGCTTTAGCAATTCTATAGAATGGCTTTCTTGTTTTAATGTCTATAGATACTTCTGATTTTGAGGGGCCTATGAGATAGAATTTTATTAGCCTCTTTCAAAGTTAGCTTAATAAATACTTTTTGGTGACTTTGGTTTATAGTCTAATACCTCTGTGGTAGGTGTTGCCCTCAAAGTTTTAAATATGGTAGGATTCACATGGAAATTGGGGGATGTTTATATTTGTGAATTTCCAGAGATTTGGAGATAGAGAGGAGGACATCAGGAGTAAGAATTAAGGTGGTTTCTGACTTCTCTCTGTCAACTGAAGTGCGGATTGATTGTCCCTTGAAAGAGAGAGCACTTGCATGGTCATCACTATGCATCTATCTGCAGCACATGATACAAGGATACCATTTTAAAATTCAGGTTCAGGATGTTATCCTCTGCTCCAGGAATAGGGTATATGTGACAATTCTGACGAATGAATGAATCAGGAGTTTTTGTTAAAAAAAAAAAACATGTGTTGCTATGACAATTTGCAATGTCTTCTCTGCACAGAAACATCTGGGATGTTACTGATTACCTCAATAAGACCAAAGAGAAGGTCAGCCCAAGTCTCTACTACAATAAAAAAGGAAGGGTTGCAGAAAAAAACAAATTTTGCTGATGATGAATGAGTACTGCCTGTGATACTAGATGACAACTTTGATTTATTTTGATCCTCAAAATAAATGCATTAAATATTACTCTTCTCCTTCCTCATCCATTCACTATTGTGTTCATTACATTTCTTCATAGGAATAAGAATGTTGAATGTGATCAATGTAACCCTGATTAGAATATTCTTATAATGACCTACCTGTTCTCCCTGCCTCCAACCCAACACTTTTCCATTTAACAATCCATCTTGTCCACTATCACCAGTTTTGTTTTCCCATGGCTGCCTACAATCCTCCTCCTCAAATTTTCATAATTTCTTGATGTATTTATGAAGGTCATTTATGAAGTTCAGCTCCTTGCATGCTCTTCTCTCTCAGATATGCCTTCATTTCCGTTGGCAGCTTCTACAGATTATTCAAGGGCCATCATGCAACCCTTCCTTTTTTTATTGTAATAGAGACTTGGACTGACCTTCACCCACCTCACCACAGCTAGAAATGATTCCACCCCTGTCTACCTTCTTCTGATTTTTGTTTTAGTTTGCTTGTGTTGTTCATTGCCTCTAAGACACTATTGACAATTTAACCACTTAACTATATGATCTTGAAGTGTCACTTAACCTCAGTTTCTTCATCTATGGGATAAAGAAGTTGGATTAGAATCAAATTAGTATTGTGGGCCATATGGTCTTGGTTACCTAACTGCTATTAGCAGCCAAAACTAATATGCAAATGAAGGAGCATGCATAGACTGTAAAATTTTATTTACAAAAACATGCATCAGACCGAATTTAGTCTGTAAACTGTAGTTGGCCAATCTTTAGAATATGCTGTAATTTCTGAGTCTTCTTCCAATGTTAAGATTCCATGAGAAGGTAAAAAGCCATTTATATTCTGAACATGAAGGAAATAAAGATAAAATTTTCCCTTAATGTATCTCTTTATATCAACTTATTTAATTGACAGTGATAGTGATGAAAGGTTTTGGTCTTTGCTCTCTTTGTCCCTATTACATTTCACATGGTTATGGACATTGTAACAGGTATTCTGTTAGCATAGTAAATGCAAAAGGATGATTCTCACAGTTACAAGTCAGATTATTCTCATCAAAGCATAAACTGGGCACAACCTTTCATCAATTTTTTTCCATATTTATTTTTATAGGTCAAATTACATGTGATATTATACTTGCAACCTTTTTACTTTCTGATATATTAGAATATGGCTGAAGGAAGTATATGGCAGGTGCTGACTGGTGTTGTTTGGATAATTAATTAACATTAGGAGTACATGATCACCTATGATATTTTCATGCAAAAAATGATATTTCAGAAATCTTCATCTGCTTCTCCAATCTATAATAGAATCTGTAGCCGCTTGGCAGAACATATCAATGGAAGTATCTGCTCTTAGTTTTAGTAAACCCTGGTTTGACTTACATTTTGCTTAAGTAGAAAATGAAAGGGTGGTGGGAAATTCCCTCTTTTCATTTTTCGTTCCCATGAAGTCTATTTTTATTCATCTTTGATCTAGCATTAATTAGCACTTTCTGATAGCTCTCTAACATTTTAAACCCTGCTACACTCACTAGGCATGAACATTTTTTAAATGAAGTTCCTAAGCATCTCTGGTAGAACATTCATAAGAAAATAAAAGCCTGACTATCTTTGCCTCATCTTTACTGCAGCTATCTTTCAAATCTTTGCATAAAGGGAGATTAGCCTTTATCTGCAGTCTTACCTCTAAAAACAAAGTCCTATATCCAGAGTAGCCATATCATTGTTACAGACTTAAAGCCCATCTGGTGGTTTCTTTATCCTCGTATTCTATCTGACTTTCATTTCCTTAGTAAGAAGGGCTGGAATTTCATATCAGGCTCTAGGATGTGTTTGCTCCCTGTTTTGCTCCAAAATTTCCTGTTCAAGTAGGCTGTGCTGCATGAAATGGAGTACTACAAGTCCACTGTTTAGAAACTGATTTTTATCTGTCTGGATCTATATTCACCAGTACAGAATTGGTCTGCCCAGAAAATATGAATTCGAGTTCCTGTTATCAGTTTATTATTGAGTACATGCTGAGAACCTAGAAACAGCAAATCTTCAAAAGCATTGCAGCATTTTTGTCTGAGGAGTTCTGCCACAGTGTTGTATACCTCCTACCATCAAAGTAAAACAAATTTTAAAAAATTATTCTTGCTACTCAAATTTTTAGATGGATATGAGACCACTTTAAGAAACACAATTCCTAAGCAAATGTGACCTTAATATGATAATTAGAAAATAATTATTCTTGTCATAGAAATTCACTCTTCAGAAGGCTTTTTTCAGTCTTTTGACAATCAGTTTTTCTTGGTTCTTAGATTTGTCACCTGCCAGAAATCCGGTAAAGCCATGAGTTTTAAAATTCATATCCAGAACCACTATCTGTAGAGAAAACCTGCAAGAAGGTGAAGCAATTCTGTAATTACAGTGTGAGGCAATGATAAGCCAACCTGATAATCAGGAACACATCTCTGTATAATGTGAAGTGTACCTCAGCTAGTGCACGTTTGATGTACCTATTCATTCGACCTTGAGATCCTGGAGTTAAATTTGACTCGTCCTTCTCCCTTTCTGTCCATAGAAATTGACCAACAAGTTCCATCGCTTTTACCTCCAGAGTAGCTCTCATTCATCCTGCGCCTTCCTATTCATTCTCACTGGCTCAACAAACACCTGTTTAGGGTCAACTATGCGATAGTTACTATCCCAGGTGTTGAGGATACAACTGTTAGAAGAATAAACAATATTACTTTCAGAGTCTTATATTCTTATTCAGAATTTCATTATTTCTTGCTTGAACTACAACATGCATCTTTTGTTTCTAGCCTGCTCCTGCTGGAAAATATACCCTGTACTAACACCACCACTGTCCTAAAAAATAATCTGGGTCATGTCACATGCCATATTTGGATGACTCTTTATCACCAACTAATAAATGCCAGGCATCATAGCCATGAGTGCTCCTTATGGTCTGAGCCACACCTGTCTTTCTAAATTTCATATCCATTCTCCAAGTACACTGGAGTAAGTGCTGCTCGTAGAATAGGCCAAAATGGGTTTGCATGGCTTTCTTGTGACTTTGCACCTACTGACTGTGCCTGAAATTCTGTACTCCAATTTCAAGAAGGAATTCCTACTCAACTTTGAGAAGGAAGTCATTTTTGCCCTTAGCTGACAGTTAATTTCTTCATTTGTATCTTGTAAGAATTCTCAAAATGTGCTATTTTTAAAGTGGCACGTGTAAAATTCTAATTATTTGCATTCTTGTTTTTCATTACCCAGCATCACTCTCATTAGGTTGTCAGCTTCTTGAAAGGAAAGGATGTGTCTTCTTTGAGCTAACCTGTAGTTTGTTGAATAAAGGCAGACATTAATAGATGAAGTACACAAGAGATTCCATGCTTCCCTTAAAATGGATATTTATGAGAATAGAAATATTACTTTAATAAAGTAGTTTCTTCAGCTCTCTCTTATTTACCACATCTAATATGACCACCACTGGATGTATGGACCTCAATAGCAAAATCTACACTCCACTGGAACTCTGTGAAATATTTGAGTAACATCTTAGGAATTATCTAGAGAAGACAGAGGAGGGAAAAGATAGAGGACGGTTACAGTGCAAAAGTTAAATCCTGTGATGGATGAACCTTGCTTATCACTTGACACAGAGGCAGTAACAGAGATGAACTAATGGTGCCATGGCTTCTGTGGTAATTTTTTTCTGTGTGTGATATTCTCTTTCCACTTGAATTTTGCATAAATATTGACATTCTTTGTTTTAAATTTTCTTTCACAAGCATCTTATTCTCTGAAACTATTAAGCTCAACTGCCTTACTTTCCTTTTCCTCTCTCACCTCTAGTCCATGACTTGGATAGTTTGTTTTGCTGACCATTATGACAGTCTGAATGCTGTTATTCTCTCTGGGTATGAAATTGCTGCTGTTTTAAATAAGCATCTTAAAGTTATAATATGCATGTTTCTTGGAAAAAAATTTACAGCAACTTCAAAGAGTTGATAGATTTGCAAGAATTTTTAATTTTACATCATTGAAAATATTGGTTGGACAATCACAACAAAATATAAAGAAATATAATCAGCATTTGAAAAAAAGAAAAAATAAGAGTTTGCATTTCCTAAAAGTCTCCAAACTAAGGGAGTTTTATTTCACTTCTAATTTATTCTGTAATACTAAAATAAGAAAAAGTATACAGCAACATTCTGAAGTGCCTCTTCTTCTTTGTGAGGAAATGCTGTTTTCTTAGAATTAGCCTCTGACCTGTTGGTAATAGAACCATATGTTGAATAGTTTCATTATTTTGCTGAATCTTGACCCCGTATGCAATTGTGGGACTTCATCCCCCAAAACTCTGTCTCACTATCTCTGAGAGTTCTTAAGGATATGCTAAATGAGCTTATTAATAAGTACAGTGCTTATTGTACTTATTGCATGGTATATTTTTCTTGCATGTCCTTTCTCTTCCTTCTTTGTCTGACCTCCCATGCACCATCTTCAATGCACTGGAGCTCAAAAAGTCTGAAAACTATTACAAAGTAGGAAAGAAACCTTTATAACTTTGGGCTTTTACCCTAGTTTTGAGTATTATTGAAATGTTTCATAGAATATACAAAATTTTTAGTGACATAGATCTTTTAGGTTTCAATAACAAGTCTGACTTACCCTCCCACCCCAACTCCAAACTCAGCTGAGTTCAGTGTGGGAGCTGAGCTTGAATGACTCTGAGTGACAGGGAACAAATGGTACTTTCAGTTGTTAATCTTCTCTTTGGTTCTCCTCATTGCTGAGTCATTCTTGTCATGCCTGCACACATCCTCCCTGGTTGGGAGTTATTTCTTAGGAGGCTCCATAGTGGCTTAAGCAGGAGCATCTTCAAGTTCTCACTCTTCCTGGTGGGATCTAAGATATTGGGTCTCTCCTCTTCTTATGTAATTTCAGAGTTAAATGATTCCTTCGATTCTTTTGATTTAGTCCGTGATTTTGTATTTTACGTAAATAGCTAACATAACTGGTAGCCAGTCCACCTGAAAGGAAGTTTGATTGAGTGGTCAAGTCTTTCTAAAATTGTTATGATAGGTATTATAAATGAGTAGAAAATGAGTGACTAGAGATTTAAGCTATGACCTATTACTTGAAGAAGGTAATGGCCTTTGAATATTTGAGGGCACTTATTATGATTGGCATTTTTTTCAATATTGATGGCTTTTAAAAAAAGTTACAGGGATGTAAATACAATTATAAAACTGCAAAATGGTTTTGAAAAGTGAATCACATTAAACCACTCAGAAAATTTGGAGTGACATACTCCTGAATGCAGCAGAGAACAAAAAAGATATCAATTAGTGCAACTACCACTCCTAACCTCAATCAGAAATGGGAGAAAAGAAAGTTGATCTTTAGACTTTTCCCACACCCGAAATCACTCTTTCCTCATTCTCATGTCAAAGGGTCTAAGCACAGTATAAATATTTTTTGTTCTTTTTTACATTATAGATATGTGGGGTACAAGTCAGAATTAGCTACACAAGCAGGCTTCATGCAGGTGAAATTTGGACCTCCAACTGGCCCTCACTTCCCCTGATTTAGGACCACATACCCTTTGTGATGCTACATGCCCTCCCCTTTCTTCCTCCCCTGGCAGTGTCCAGTGACTGCTGATTCCTCCCTTGTACAAACGGTATGCATTTTCTTGAGTATCCTAAAAGCCCTACCATAAACCCGTCATCTTTAGGCAAGACCTCCATGCTATGGTGCCATCATTCTATTCTGTACCCTATTAAAAACAGACTTCCGCAAACTGACATGTTAGAAAATACTTTCACAACAAATTTGTATCTCTCCTGGGAATGTTTGTTCTGTAATGGCAGACCATAATTTTGCTTAAAGGAGCCCTGATATTGGAATTTTGGATAGTTGGGTGATATGTAGGTAGAATTAATTATATTCATACAGTTCATCAAATTACATGAAATATCCTTTCTCCCCTTAAAACTGATGTTGTTCAGGATGCACATCAGTCTGGAGCTATATGTCTATAAAAGAAAAACAATATAATGTATTAAGAAGAACATGTGATTTAGAGTCCTGGCTCACCATTTCCTACTGTGTGATCTTGGACAAGTCTTCATTATTTTTGTATATAGAACATGTTAAGAATACATACCTCATGGGGTTTAGTCAAAAGGAAAAATAAAATATTGCAGGTTTAGGTCTTTTATGAGCTGCTATGTGCTATATTAAAAATGGGCCAGTGCTGGGAATATATACTTCTATTTCCATACATACATGTGTAGATAAAAATTCCACATTAGGCACAAGCCATTTTATGAAATAATATGTATATGAAAATTTTTACATAAACTCCCTCATCTACAAAATTATTTGTTTTTCCAGTATGACTTTTATCATTAGTCTTGGAAATGTTTAGTTTATACCATTTAAGGTAGAGTTTCAGAGGGCTGAGGTCTTTTTAAATACTTTAAAACCTCTGTATCCCAGTTACCTTAGTAGTTCTCTACTTTGGTCAGTGAGTTTAGTTTCAAGCCATTTGGATATAAATGAGTTTATTCTATCCATGTAAATAATGTTATGAAGAAGAAAAAACTATACAAGCATATTTCTGTAGGGCAATGATGACATTTCTAAGGTAAAACAAAGTGGGACAAAGGGAAAATGCAAAAGATATAAGAATGATAATAATCTGTATTCTCCCAAGATAAAAATCAAACACTTGTAACCATACCATTATTTATATTGTTATTAATTACAGATGGGGCACACTGAGAGGAGCACAGGGGCGGAGAGAAAAATTTTGGGTATGTAACTTTTTCTAATTGAATTTCTGCTGTGAAGTGAATACTGTGGAATCTTCTGTCCCTCTTCTCCCTGCTTTGTATTATTTAGTTGCATTCCAAGTTACTGTAATGTTTATAACATTGCTGTTTTCTCCAGGATGACACTCATTATAATAATTTGCATTGTATTAATAGTTTTCCTCAGCTCCTATTATTTCAAATTGTAACAGAAGAATCCGTATTTTTCTCTGAAATTGAGAATCAACAGGACAACTTTTTGTTCTATTCTCATCTATATTAAACTTAAAGTAATGATCAAATTTTCTCAGCCTGTAATCCCGCGCCTTGGGAGGCTGAGGTGAGTGGATTGCCTGAGCCCGCGGGTTCGAGACCCGCCTGGGCAGGCGAAACCTCATCTCTACAATAAATCAAAAAAATCAGCTGGGCGTGGTAGCCCGCGCCTGTAGTTCCAGCTCCTCGGAAGGCTGAGGCGGAAGGATCGCCGGAGCCCAGCAGGTGGAGGCTGCGGTGGCCGGGAGCGGCCACTGCACTCCAGTCTGGGCGACGGAGTGAGACTCCAACTCAAAAAAAAAAAAAAAATTTTCTCATATGTGTAT
>CAUYQG010274664.1:0-72360 GCA_963574415.1 Tarsius wallacei
TCAGTGGCCACAGAAAACACATTTATTACTTCTTTTCAGACAATCGGACACTTTTCCCAATACTAATTGCCTCTTTAGAGTCTCCCCACCTTCCTTCTCTCCCTCTCTCTTTTCCTTTCTCCCTTTCACTATTTCAATCAAATCTTCACATAACAACCAGTCATGTTTCTTCAAAAATTTAAATTAGATCACCCTATTTGTAATTCACAAACTTCCAGTGACTTCCCAGCTCACTTAGGAAAAAAAAAAATCAAGCATTCTTATTAGGCTTACATGATCCAGCATAATCAGGCCTCTAACTACCTTTGTCATTTCACCTTCTAACTCTCTATTTTACACAACTCCAGCTTGAATTCCTTGCAATGTATTGATATCTAAGTGTGTGCCTACCTCAGGACACTTGCACTTGCTATTTTGGCTGCCAAGAATTCTCTTTCTAATATCCTTATGGCTTGTTCCTTTACAGCATTCATATCTCTGTACAGCCTATCTCCTACTCTATGCTGCATATAACCAACTGACAACCTATTACATATTTACTTGAGTATTTTCTGTCTCCTCCACTAGAATATGAGGTCTATGAAGGTTGGGATAACATTTTGTTCATCATTGCATCTCCCTAGTACTTGGCTCACAGTTGGCATTCAATAAGTATTTGTAGAATAAATAGATGACTAAATGAAATGACTTAATTGTGCTTTACCAATAATACTTACAGACATTCATTTCTAAATTTATTTATTTATTTAAGCCACCTGTTCTTTTTTGAGTGCTTATGTCATCTTACCTTAGGAATTTTGAGTTGCTCCCAATTGCTTGCTCTCTCTCTCTCTCTCTCAATCTCTCAATCTCAATCTCTCTTTCTCTCCCCCCCAAAAAAATTTTTTAAATATTGTGATGCTGGATCTCTGTATTTTTCAGTGTTCTGAACTGAGTTCATTTCCCCAGCATTTTCTTCTGTGAGGACTCTTTGGGTTTTATTGGTTGTGGAAACATCTGTAAGGGGTGGTATCCTTGTTGCCTTGCCAAATCACTACTAATTTTACAGCTTCCAGATAAATTTTATCCAATACAAAAATTTGGACCTTGCATCCTAGTGCAGTTCAGACTAAGGTCTCCGATTTCTTACAGTGGAATCATTTCCTCCTTGTGGTCTAGATGGAGGTAATCACTCTCCTGCTTTATTCAGTCCAGGAAGTGATGGTTTTTTTCCTAGTGGCCACATTTTGCAGGCTCCTAGCTTTACCCCCAAGCACATATTTCAACTGCCCTGCATGCATAGGATTGGTAATCAATTGATTTGCATCCCACGTAGGCATCAAAGTGTCTACAGTATGTATTCTGGTCCCTTTTCATCACTGGTCTTGTGATTTCAGCATCTTCTTTCCAACATGGGCTGCATCTGTGTCTCCAGGAAATGGAATTAGCCCCTTCTTGATTTCCAGGCTCAGCTACATATCCAGTTTCTTTTTTAAAAAACTTCATGCAGCATTTTTGTGTTTGAAGTAGAAGGTGGCATCTCATATTAGTTCAGGATAGTCTTGACTAGAAATCTCTAACCTAATTTGAAAATGCCTAGGATAACACAGTGAGCTAGTAGATCTTGGTAAATGTTTTCATAATGATCATAGTGCCACTGATGAAATGTGGTGTGTCATGCGGGTATGTGGGGAGACTCTAAAGAGGCAATTAGTATTGGGAAAAGTGTCCGATTGTCTGAAAAGAAGTAATAAATGTGTTTTCTGTGGCCACTGAAACAAATTTACCACAAACTTGGATGTCTAAAAGAGCACACATTTATTTCTTTACAATTATGGAGGCCAGAAATCAGAGATTAGTATCACTGGATTGAAATCAAAGTTTCAGCAGGATCACATCAGTCCAGAGACTTTGGAGGAAAATTTGGTGCTTGCTTCTTTCAGCTTCTGGTAGCTGTCAGTATTCATTGGCTTGTAGCTGCATCACTCCAATCTTTAAGGTCAAAATCTTCAAATTTTTTGCTTCATCTTCACATTGCTTTCTCTTCATGTGTCAAATTTCCATCTGCTTCTCTCTTATAAGGATACACATGCTTGCATTTGAGGCCCGCCTGGATAATCCAGCATAATCTCCTTATCCCCAAATTCTCTACTTAATCACATCTGTAATCTACTCCTCCCCCTTTTTTGTCTGTAAGATAAAGTTCACACACTCAAGTGGATATCTTTTGGTAAACTGTTTTTCAGCCTACCATAGATGGTGGATGCTGATTTTAGGCAAGAAAATTGCTCCCCTTTCCTTTAGCATCTTAAAGTAACAATTTTAGAGGTAGAAAAGCAGGACTAGAACACATGTCAGCCAAGACTCAGAGAACTGATTTATACAGAGGGAGCAGAAAAGAGTATGAATTGGGTCACAGTTGAGGATACCCATCAGAGAAATAATAGCTTTGAGATGATTCTATTCTGGGGGAATTCTTGGGAGAATATTGAGTACAAGGAAGACGACAGAGTTGCCTCAGACACCCTCAGTGCTCTGTAGCTCAATTCATTTTTAGGCACCACTATTTACTTATGGAACTAAAACAGTTATCAATAGGTATGAATGACTAATGAAAAAAATAAAACACACTGTAAAACTCGCTATGTCATGCTCCCTTTCTTTGGGGATTCCAGAAGAATAAGAGCTCATGTATCCTGAGGAAGGGAGTTACACAAATTTTCTTCAAGTTTACTGGGGTGAACCAAAGTTCATTGAAAGCCCCTCAAAATAAATTGAGGCATTTCCTTTAGGAAAAGTATATTTCCCATAAATGGGGAGGCAAAAGGGGAAGACCCTGGCTAACAGGGGTCACATAAACAGAAGGGTGGGACTGCAAGTTCAATAAGCTAAAAAGTTCAGTAGGGTCAAAATGAAGTCATTAGTGGTCACTCATGCCAAATCTGACATCTAACTTAGTGTTGTTTTCTCTTCAAAATTAAGCACAATAGGAGATGTTCCCAGAATACTAAAGAGGTCAGAGAAATAAGAGGACCTTGGACAATTATAATGCTATAAGAAAGCGATTGGCAGTAATGGAAAACTGTTGGTGGGGGGCGTGGGGGGTGGGGTTGGCAGTTGTGGGAAACTGTTAGGGGAGGGAGGGGCATACCTCATTAACAGGGGTACCTGCATGATCAGTGTTTGTATACCTAACCCTGAATTGTATCCCACATCTTTACAATTAAAAAAAAAAGAGGTCAGAGAAAAGACAGGAATTTTTCCAAAAGTACTCAGATCACTTGAGATTCAGCATAAAGGCTAGGAAATCTACCTAATTTATTTTTTTTATTAAAATTTTTATGGTATAGATGTGGGGTACAATCCAGGGTTAGGTACACAAACCTTGATCATGCAGGTACCCCTGTTAATGAGGTATGCCCCTCCCTGCCCTAGTAGTTTCCCTTAACTGCCAACCCTCCCCCCTCCCCCAACAGTTTCCCATCACTGCCAATCGCTTTCCCACAGCATTATAATTGTTCAAGTTTCTCTTATGACTGAGAACATATGGAACTCTGTTCTTTTGGGAATATACTCAGAGGAACTCAGACTATTCTACAAAGAAGATACCTGCACACGTATGTTTGTTTGCAGCTCTATTCACAATAGCAAAAACATGGAACCAACCATGTTGCCCATCGAAGCTGGACTGGATAAAAGGAAATCTACCTTTTAGATGTTAGGATCCAAATGATTGGTCCACTCTCTTCCATCACTGGGAAACATGGTGTGGAGTTGGGTGGTCTAGGACATGAATCCAAAGGGCGATGGATAGGAAAGACCATTTTCCATCTCTTCAGCATGAGCTCTGAATACATCCTACCATTTAGCCTTAAGGTAGCAGAGCTGGTCTTTTAAAATGCAAATAAACCCTGAAAAAGCAAACATACTGGTCATTTATAGACCTCAGTGTGAATATCCTCAATAAACTAATCCCATCGTGTTTTTTGTGCTCCAGTTCTGGGATTGAAGTAAAAACTTTTGATTGGCATATTTGTGAGGAGTTCAGAGAAAAATTAGAGGTAATTTTTGGAACACAGAACTCTCCTAAAAAAGGGCAAGGGAGAACCGAAGTAGAGCCCAGAGCTGTGAGCTTTGGCCAGCCTCAGGGAAGAAAAGGAGACTAGCATTTATTTTGCATTATGTACTAAGCATATTCACATATGTTATCTCATTTAAACTTATTCAACAACCCTGTAGATGGCAGGGATATTGCACTTTACAAATGTAAAAGAGCGCCTCAGGGAGATACTATCTGTTCAGGGTCACAGGCAGGGCAAAAAGTCCAACCTACTTGTTTCTTTGTTTGTGTCCTTCTGGCTGGGAGGATGCTGAGAGGCAGGGATGGAACAATTCCAGAGTGTATGGCCACAGTTTCTTACCTGTGTTTTAGTAGTCTCAGGTCTGGGGGAAGGAGGTAGTTAAAAATCTCCTCCCTGGTCCTTCTCCCTCTTCAATGTGGGATGTGCCCTCTGTGTGTTCTGTGTTCTGGCATCTTGCTCTTAGTAATACTGCTTTACATTTAAAGCAATGTTGTAGAGAATGGTATGATGGACACTGGAGACTCATGTGGGGACAAGGGAAGGGGTGGAGGCACAAAAAAATCACCTATCGGGTATAATGTGCACAGGTAGGGGTAGTAGGTACACTTAAAACCCAGACCAAAAACTATTTGTACCCCTAAAGCTACTGAAATAAAGAAATATATCATACATACATACATATTAAGAGAGAGAGAGGAGAAAGAAAAAGCAAAGTTGGGCCCTGTTCCAACTGCCCCCATGGACCTCTTCAGGGCAGGAGCTGTGTCTCTTCATGTGCTCACCTGGTGCCAGCAAGGGTTGTCTACAAACCAGTGGCAGGGGAGCTGCGGGCTCCCTTCAGCCTCCAGTGAGGGGATCCTTCCCAGCATTGTTTGGACCTGCTAACGGTTGTAAAGTGCCCTCTGTGCTCAGGCACCATGCCAGGCGCTTGCAGATAATTTTTGTTCATTAATTCTCATACCACCCGATGACACAGCTATGCTTATTCTTAATTAACAGATAAAGAAACTGAGGTGCAGAACATAAAAAGGCTTGCTTAAGGTTCCATGGCAGTTGAGGGTGTTAGGTTTCAAGCACATCTGTCTTGTGACTTCAAGTTCCACACCAAACCCTCTGAATCACCCTCGGAGGACACAGCTCTCTATCAGAGCTAGCAGGACAAAACGTGGGCTTTGCACAATGGGCGCTTAAGATACAGAAGAGAAAGAGAGATAGCTAGGGATACTTTACAAAGCAACATCCCTATGCTAACAGGTAAAGGGCCAACTGACCAACACACTGGGGAGCCAAGGGGATTCGGAGTGATTCTGGGTAAGTGGGGTTAATCAGAGAAGGCCAGGTTTCCTAAAGGAGGTGGCATTTGAGCCTGCACAGACAGCAGGTCTGCAATGCAGAACTCGCTCACTGAAGAGCCTGCTATGCTCACTTGGAAGTGGGTGTAATTAAGTCCTTCCCTGAGCAGCTGCAGAGCCTGCAGGTTGCTGGGGCTGCCGTGGTGTATTGCTAGTGCCCCCCTGTGCACAAAGGAAGAACTGAGCAGAGTGTGGGGCAGGCAGGGGTGGCACTGCAGCTGCCTGTGCCCTTTGCCAAGAGTATGCATTTCAATTCTGACTTCCTGAACAGAACACCAAATTCCAAAACGGCTGCTTCAGTCAGGGTAGCACATAAACGAACCATGAAACCTTCCCCTCCCTGCATCCCCTACTGCACTGAGCAAGACTCTTCCTGAGCACGCTGTCTGGGGTCTCCCACATCCATAAGATGTGCAGTGGACAGCATCAGCCTGAGATTCCCTCTGGGAGGAGCAGGGTTTGCACTTCCTGGCCAGGGTTTGGTTCAGTAAGGCAGCCTGGTCTCGTTGAATGAAAGAGTCCTGGACTGGAAACCAGAAAATGCGAGTTTTAGATGTCAGTGTTTTTGCCTGGCTTTGTTTCTCCCGATGTGGGGTTCATTACCTGCAACATAAGTAGTGGTTCATATTGGAGTGGGCCAGGGGCCAGCTGTCCATTGCTGCTCCTGGGTCCTTCCTAAGCTTTCCAGGACAGTAGAATTGGCTCACCTCCTCTTGCCCCTTGTGCCTCATTTTCTCGTTCTGTTTGGAATCAGTAATAAAGAATTTAAATGGCTTTGTGGGTTAGATAGTTTATTTAGATTAGAAAATGAAGAAACAGATGTTTACTGGAGTTCTTCTGGCTGCAGTCTTAGATTCTATGTAAGAATAATTAGCTCCCACCTTAAAGGCAAGTGACACTTTTGTTTCCTTAATTTTAATTCAATTTGACATATATTTATCTGGTGACTTTTATATGACAACTGAAGTCCTACCTCTACCCCCCCACCAGCAAACAGATAGGCTGGAGAGATATCTGCATCATAGTAAGTATAATTCAGTTATATCTTTGCTATGCTTACATCTCTGTAAAAGTATGTATGTAGACAAGAATTGGAGAGGAATATGGAAAATAAACAAAATAAGGCAAGTGTTCATTTGATGGGGGTTGCAAAGGTGGGAATGGGCAGCTTTGATTGTTATAGTGTTGTCTATGCAAATACACACATGGGCTACAGTAAGTATTTATAGACATACGTTTAATAGACACAAGATACCATAAAACTGGGACAGCAGGGAGTCACTTTCATAATGATGTCTAGAAAGTCTTGGCATAGATGTAATTTCAATGTCAACATTAAAAGAGGAAGATCACATATTCAGAGAAGTAGGTTATGGAATAAAGAACGAGTGGATTCATTCATTCGTTTTTAATTCATTCATTCATTGTTGGGGATACAAAGGTAATTGATGCACAGTCCATACCCTGGAGAAAAACACACGAAGCACAAACTCAAAAGAGTCAAGAAATGTTCTTTGTCAGGTGAAAACAAACCCAAAAGGCGTTTTCTTAATTAATGATCAATGATAGCTTCCCACCTTGACAGCCTATGGTTTATAAGCAATCTTTCAGTTATAAGAACTATTATTATTAATATTATAATTTACTCTGTGTCTATAGAGTTTACTGTGAGAAGTGGTAGCAGGGAAAAGGGAAAGTGAGAATGGAAAGCCTCCTCTTGCCATCCTGAGCATTTTAAATGGATGATGTCTGAATTGGAATATATTAACTGGAAAACCAATATCTCAAGTAGTTTGTAAAAACGTGAAAAACCCTTAACGTATGAACGAATCCTGAACTCACCCACTGACACCAGAGCCTACTTCTCCTCTCCCACTCCCAGGGCAGTCTAAACAAGAATGGTAAGCACTGTTTACTTTTTCTTCCTCTCAGCAGCACAAACTGCACGCCTTCTAGTGTCTTAGGGCTTTGCTGACACCAGCCCCATTTTACCCAGCAGGCCTAATGCAGGTGAAGTGGCTTCCCCTCCTTCACACTCTCCCGGTGTAATTGGGATCCAGAAGCCAGGCCAACTATAAGGGGAAGGGGTTGGGATGAGGATGTTGCAGTTGGTTACATGGAAAGCTGGGGCTGAGGTCAGTGCCCTCCTCTTGCCATCCTGTTAAATGTTGGTGTAGCCTAAAGAGACACAGGCCCCAACCCTTGGCTGCATTACAGACCCTTGACACAAAGGAGCAGACCTCACTGGACGAGGGAGAGACTGTTGACCCTTGCCAAGGGGGATGCCACTGTGGTTGGCTACATTCTGCTTCACTGCCAGGTCTCCAGTGGTTGGGTGCTGGCTAGAAGGGTTCACACGTTCTTGGTGGGTTCCATCCTTGGTTTCCTATTGGCTAATACCTTATTTAGTTTAACAAAACAGAAACCAAAAAAGTCAAATTTTACCCCATGATCACCGTTACCCATAAGGTTTCCACTCTCCAAAGGATTCCAGGTTTCAGGTCATATGGATAAAATAATCACATTTCCCTCTCATCCCCACCTCACTTCATGTAACATCAAGCCCCCTATGACAAAAGAAACACTATGGAAAGTCAATGAATTTTTTGTTTATGTGGATCTTCTAAAACAAGCTGCCATTTTTAATACTCATTTCTGTCTCAGTTTAAAAGCACAATTTCTGTAAGCAAAATGAATGAGAATATTTAGTGCAGAAGAGTTTGATAAAAATCACTTTTTTTTCTTTTAAAATGCCTTAAGGCTAAAACCAAACAAATCACGAGAAAGTACATCACAGAACGCCCTACGTGTCTTTATTTATTTCATTAAAAAAAATAATTGTATCTCCCCATCAAGAGAAAGAGATGTGAAGCAGAGCTGGGGCAATGAAGGGTTAAACACCTTCCTCTTCTTCAACAGTGTGCTCTGGGGATGGAGAAGAACCCCGGTCAATAGACAGATATATTGACTTGTTATTATTTAAAGTTGTTTAACCAGGTAGAGATAAACGAAAGCTTTCAGCAGCTGAACTATCACACAAATCACAATTAAGGTGGCATATGTGTTTGGAAGACGTAAAATCAATTCCCGCGAAGATAATGTTTTAGTCTCTATTTGAACTTGAAAACAGAAGTAAATTTTCAGTAGCAACAGCTGGGCTTGTTCCATCTAGGAGGCTCTCTATTAACTGTACAAGAAGGGCCTTTATTACCTCTTCTAATGGCTTTCCTCTATGGTTTTGTCTTCATCAAAAAAGCCGGATTGATTGCTCTGGTACTGTTTACCGATGTGGCACTGAGGATGGCAGCTAGGCACTCACCTACCCCAGGGTCTGGACCTCCCTCTCTTCTGAGTGCTGTGTATTGTTTATGGAGAGAGAACAATGGACCCCTGGGCTACTGGTTTGACTGGGCAGGGGAGGGGAAAGAACTTACCATCTTTTTCAGCTTTGCTCTCCCAGTGGCCTTCTCTGAGCTTGGAGGGTGTGTGTTTAGGAAAGGGAGGGTATATGTGCATTTCAAGTCATCTTTGAGATTTAACTACCCACCGAAGTTTCTCTCAGTGGGATGTGACCACTGAAGACTACTACACACCATTTAACCTTTTAATCATACAGACCTGTGAGTATTTGTGTGTTTTGTCCTCCCAATTCTATCCTGTACTCCCAGAGGCAGGGACTACATGTTATGCCACTAGATTCTTCTCTGGGCTTAGTGTGGCACCAGCATACAGCAGATTCTCTGAGAAAGGGTGTTGTGGGCATTGGGAATTGACCTGTCCATAGGCTAGATCTACTCTACCTCCTTGTTGAGTTACCCCTTGCAGATTACTGAGCGTGAATGTAAGCTGGATTGAAGTTAGTAGTGGCAAAAGTAACTTTCTTGAGGGTCACAGGGCTTGTATGTGAGTAAGAGAAAAAAATAGGTGGAGGAAGCAGAAGTTTGCCTTCTGCAGAGAAGGAGGGATGGTGCAAGGACACTGAGGTTCTCACTTGGGAACTGAAGCTGACCAGGAGAGGAGAGATGACCAGTAGTGGACAAGGAGTCAGGGATCCCAGACAGTAGCTCTCATCTACTCATCATCATAACTAGGTATAAGACTAGGGCAAGTCATAGGCCTCTCTGTTGTAGGGCAGAGGTCTCCAAACTTTTTGGCAACAGGTACCAGTTTCATGGAAGACAATTTTTCCATGGACGGGTAGACAGAGGGAGGGAGGATCATCAGCATTAGATTCTCATAAACAGCGTGCAACCTAGATGACTTGCATGCATAGTTCACAATAGAGTTCATGCTCCTATGAGAATCTAATGCCACCACTGATCTGACAGAATGCAGACCTCTGCTCTCCTGCAGCTTATCTCCTGCTGTGTGGCCCAATTTCTAACAGGCCGTGGACCAGACTGGGACCAGTCCATGGCCTAGGGTTTGGGGACCTCTACTGTGGGGGCTTTGTCTGAAGCATACAAATGGTGAAACTCAAGCTTCTTAAAACATGAATAGTTATAAAAATATAAGATTAGTATTACTATTCCAGATAAATAAGAAACAAACAAAAACATGATTAAAATAGATTCTTATTCTATTCTGGCCACTTCCTTTCAGACAAAGAAGTGGGCAAATCCCATGGACTCCCCCTTCTCAGGATCTCTCATATTTGTATAATTATTTCCAACTACAGCCACCTCCTACATCAGATGCTCATGATCACAAACATGGACCACACAGAGTCCCTGTCTCCCTTTTCCCTTACTATGGTGCTGACTTTCTCCCTTTCATTCAATCCAGTATATCTCTACAAGGCCTCTGCTCAAAAGGTTGTTCCTCAGCTCAAAAGTCATGTATTCATTCATTCAATCTATTCTGAGACCCACAATGTGCCAGGCACTGTTGCAGGTATTGAGCAGACAGCAAATATACAAACTACCTACTGTCATTGAGTTAAGTATAGTAGAGAGTGACAGAGGAGAAAATGATAGATGGAGAGAGAGAGAGAGGGAGGGAGAGACAGAG
The DNA here is from genome assembly GCA_963574415.1 of Tarsius wallacei. NCBI lineage: Eukaryota > Metazoa > Chordata > Mammalia > Primates > Tarsiidae > Tarsius > Tarsius wallacei. The sequence continues at coordinate 10,424 of CAUYQG010274664.1, forward strand.
AGAGACAGAGCGAGAGAGAGAGAGAGAGAGAAAGAGAGAGAGAGAGAGAGCGAAAGAGAGAGAGAGATACAGGGGGAGAGGGGAGAGAGAGAGAAGAGGAGAGGAGAGAGATTGATTTTTATGGAGACATATATTTATATTTATTTAAAACCAGTAGTTTTCATTTGCCTGAATACAGCCAATATTTTGTAGTCCATAATCTATCTTTCCAGGCTGTGGTTTTTGCCAACTTCTTTTGTTTTCCCAAACTAGAAAAAAAAAGCTATTCCTTCTTATTCATGTGATACTCTTTTGTGAACTTAGGTTCTGACATCAATTCTTTCATCTCCTCAGTTCTTTTTGGCCTTGTAAGATTACTTTCTATCTGTTGCTTCCCTGAGGCTCTCAGACTTGCGCACAGTTTAGGGTCAGACACACATAAGTCACCACTACCAGTAGGTCATTTCTCAATGAGAAGGTAGGTGGACAGGGTCAGTGTGGAAGAGCACAGTCCTTTTCTAGAGCTAAATCTTGGATCTAGTCAGGAGATCGTCTAGAAGCTTGGTGTCTTCTTTCAAGAGATAGAAATGCCTGCCCTCCTTTTTTCTAAGAGATGGAAGCTTCCGTTTTCTTCCGAAACACAGATACCCCTTCACCTTTGCGAGCTATCTGGAGGTGCACAAAGAAGGCAGACATACAAGAGAGGGTAGTGACTTGTTCCTGTGTTCAGTAAATAGAACCCAGTGTGTTTTGGAACACAGGGTCAACCTGAAGCAAGGAGACAATTTGGTACTGAACTGGAAAGAGCATGCAGTTTAAGATCGGGTGGACCTGCAGTGGATTCCCAGCCCAGCTAATCTAGCAGTGGGCCTCTGAGCTGCAGAGGGGATAACCCACTATTTCTGGGGTTGTTTTCAATATTATCTGAGTTAGCACGCATGAAAGCCCCTAGCCCCACACATGATTTCAATAACTACATCAAAGTTAGCTGCTTCTCACTCTGCCTCTGCTCTTTCACCTGCCTCCTCTCCCTGTACATACACTGCTGCGGGCTCAAGGCTGCTGGACTGGAATGGGTCTGCAGAGATAGAATGGGCCCCTGCGGACTCCTCCTGTGCACTACAACAAAACATGGTTCATAAGACAGTATTCTTCACCCTCGCTGCACCTTTCCCTTCTTGTCTTATTTTCTTCTTTAGCAGTTTCACATTTCTTAAGGTAAGAGGAGGAAGAGGGGCAGGTTGAAAAGTGCTGAAACTGCCCATAGAACAGAGATGAGTACAAGAAAGAGCAAAGCAGGGACAATAGGGAATTCTAAGAGTAATTCAACAAGGAATTTACATCAAAGGGGACACATTCAAACAAGCAGACTGACCGACTCAGGTACTGGAGCCACTGTCATACAAGATGGAAAATATGAGATGGAAAAAATCACAAATGGGGTTGTCCACGCTGCAGCAGCACTGAAATTGAGCCTCTGGCTGCATCAAGAGGAGAATTGGCGGCTTTGTATGTGAGGACCTCCAATGAGTCCCTGTACTATCCTAGCTGACTCAACTATGCAGTGACTATTTCTCTAATAAGCTGATTCCCCTGAGACCTTTAGTGACAAAGAGACAGAAACTGAAGTGATTTGGTCTTGTAACCAGAGCAACCGGCCTTGCAAATCCACCATGCAGGGAACAAGACCAAGACAGCAAAAAGACAGGTTTCCCGGGCATAGCCAGCCTACCTATGTCCTCAGGGAGGGCCAATCCGAAAAGTGACTGTACACCTTCAGGGTCTGGGCACCAGGGGACTTATAGGTGCCCTCTATGCATTTGTAGCTGGTTTGCTTATACTGAAATGGCTGTCCGAGGCACAGAGAAAAGGGGAGGAGAAACTAGATGTGATTAAACACTTAGAAGCTGTACACTTTGCTAGGCACTCTGCATGTTTCATTTCATGGGAAAGCACACATCTGAGAATGCGATATGGAATCAGAGCCAGCACTTACATGATGCCTTCTGGACCATCATGAGTGGCAGGTGTGGGGTGGTTTGGACGAGGGAGCAGACAGAGCAGAGGATAAGGAAAGGAATTAACTGATTGGCCAACTCTCTTGCCAAGCCACCTATAGGCAAGGAGTTGTGCTAGGGAGTTTCATATCACACCTTCTCTTATGTGCATGGGTTTGTTATTACGAGCCCTATTTTGCAGATGAATAGTCTGAAACTGTAAGAGATTCTTCTACAAGCTCACAGGTACACAACTAGAGCACGGCAGAATCAGGATTTAAACTCTGTTCTTTTCAACTTAAAAGACCCCTGCTGTCTTGCCTCCTGAGCAGCCCACACACAGACCCAGACTCACATGGCTCTGTACTGGAAGTGTGCCAATAGAGCCACCAGGATGCAGCCAGACACCATGGCTTCCTGCTGAGATGCAGCCTCCTCTGTTTTAGGAGTGCCTCTCTGGGTTATTGGGGAAAAAATGAACAAGCTTTATACTTATCTGTATTCTTAGGTCGTTCAAATGAAATGCATTTCTCTTAATCAGAGGTAGGCTCTCTGATGAGGTTCGGAAGTTTAAGAACCTTTATAGAATTTGTTAGCAAGCAAGTGTGCGTCAAACTATATGATAAATCACAAAGAAGACTCACACTGCTGTACTATTACAGGTGAATTATTTAAAAACAACAACAGCAACAACATACACACAAACACTTTTAATGGTCAGTTATTCTCAGCACCCAGTGAATAATGGTTTGGCCCTTTGTTTTAGACATGGAAAGTGCCAAATCCCATCTGGGTGGTAGGACAGCTGCAGTTTTCCCCTTTCCTGCTTAAAGCATCTGTTACTTCCTGACTGCCTAATCAGAGAACTGATCTCTACCCTTCCATTGCAATAAGCCATAAAAACAGTACCTTTTAAGGACAAAATCAAGATACAGAGGAAATGGAGGATGAGAAATGAATTGCAGATGGATGATCCTAGGAGCTAGAGTTTCTATGGAATTAAAGTGGGAGGCAGAGGAAGGAAATCAAGCATCCCTTGTGAATGGCAGTGGATATAATTAGATGACTCAGGAAAAGGCTAATGGTGCTTAAATATCTCCACCTGGAGGTTCTACAGATACTTAAAACTGGATATGTCAAAAACTGGATGGAACCTTATCTTCCAAAAATTTCAGAATCATAGAATGGTACCATCTTTCACCTAGTTGGCTGGATTGGAAACCTTGACTATTCCTTATATTCTACATTCTCCGTCATCCCATATATCCAGCCCCTTCTATCAAGTTTACCTACCAAAATCATCCCAATTTGCCTGCTTCATCTTGTTTCTCCCAATCACTTCTCACCTGATTTAGTTTAATTACCCTAACACATTTTCTCCTTGCTAGTTTGACTGATGCTTGATTAATCAACGTTGCCACCTGGCTAATCTTTGTAAGTTGCAAGTCCAATCTAGCCACTCTTCTGATTCAATCCTTCAGCATCTCCCCTATTTCTTTTAGGACAAGTCCCACCATCTCAGCATCCCTGTAAAGCTTTTTGGGTCTGGACATTGCTCATCTTCTACCTTGTCTCCTGCATGCACCTCTGCCCACAAGCCTTTTGGGGTAATCTGTGCTTGCAGTTTCTTGACCTGATTGTGCTTCTCATGATTCTATGTGTTCTTCAAGAATAACCCTCTGCTGATACTCACTTGCTCCTCTGCCCTCCCTTTCCCTGGCTAATGACTTCTGCTCCTTTAAGACTCCGCTTAGACATCTTTTGAGTCTTTTGGAAGTGTGTCTTTAGCCCTTCTGTCTAGGCAGATGCCCCCTACTAGGCTCCTTTAGTCCTTGATAAAAAACAAAACAAAACAAAAAAAACTGCTGTGTTGTGCTGTATTTTTAAATCTGGGCTGGGACATTCTTGAAGATAGGCACTCTGGTTCTCAATTTGTATCTTTAGTATTTATATGTTAGCTACGTGATACAAGTTTCTTAGCTTTAAAATTAAGATCTACTTTTTCTGTTTTTTTCAACTTATCTTTGGAATTCTACCAAAGGCCTTATTTATGCCACTTGCCTATCTTGTGTTCTTGAATAATCCTGGGCTGAGAAATGTGTTTCTTTCTTTTAAACATCAATAGATAAATTACATATAGGATATGACTTTTGGTAATTTTTAGAGAAGCAAGCGCAGTTGGATTATATCTTCTATAGTCTCTGGAAAGTGAAGACAGGAAGGAAAGCTGAGAGAAAAGTTGGGAAAAAAAAGTTTACTTTGCAACTAACTCTTATATACCAGATACTATGCTAAACACCCTTACTTATTTGTATTTAATAATCAAATAATTCTTGCAGCCAGTTTTCTGAGTGGGTATTATTACCACCATTTTATTAAAGATGAGACTGATTTTCAGGGAGGGTAAGAAATTGGTCCCAAGTAACACAACTGGTTAGATTTTAAGGTCAGAATTTAAACATAAATTTTCCCAGACTACATCATCTGTGCCTCTGAAGAGAACACTTGGCTTGGGGGTGCAAACAAAATAAAAGTCAGTATATCTTACGGGAGATAACAATTCATGGAAAGGTAAAAAGTATAAATATACGTATCTTCGAAGTGAAGAGGGTGCTAAACACTTACATGCAAATGAGCTAGGTATTTCATTCTGAGTCATGGAATTGTAGGCAAGTTGTTTGGGGAATCTCAGTCCAGGGGGAATCGTTCAGTAAGTCCACACTTAACCTCTGCCTACACCCTCCATGTCTCTGCTGTCGCCCACGTCCCAGTCATGGTTTCTCTTTCCCTCATTATCAAGGCTCATAGCTTTGAGATCCAATAAACGATGACAAGCTCAGTAATCCAGTGTGGGAATGAGACGTTGCATTCTAACCAGCTGACATTCTAGATGTTACGTCTTTCTCTCCAGTAGTTCTATGTCAGCTTTATCACCAACTGGATGATATGGCCTTTTGGTCACTTGTAGTTTTAATTCCTTTCATGATACTCATTCATTTAACAAATATTTATTTGCTCCATCAATAAATTCTTGACTACTCAATGTTCATGGTCCTGTAACCTGTTTATTTTTGCGGTGTTATATCAGTGCCCCATGTCCACTGCCTATGTTAGCTGTTTACAAACCAGACTTTTATACCTGGAGAAAAAAATGAGGGAAAGCAAGAATACCTCCTAATCATCTCCCAATATTTGCTCTGCACTCTGCAGTCATTTTCTCACACCTCTATCATAATACTTGCAATATTGTACTGTGATTTTTCTTCTTAAACAGCAGTTCTCATATCTTAAATGTGAACTCCTTAAGGGGAGTTCCTGACTAAATATGATGTATGAATGATGAATAAATGAATAAATGGGGAAAATATAAGGGAAAAAAGATTTCCTAATGACTAGATGAACATGTTAAAAGAAGGTAGCATCATTTGTAGCTTGAAGGTTTTGTTTTCAAACTGATCATAAGGTTTAGCACCAATTAGTACCAACCCCTAATTTTCCTAAAGTGAAAAATGTATTCAACAGTAAATCAAACTGTGGGGAAGGAAGGGGAAGTTGCCAGTTGAGGTCTCTCCTATATGTTTCTTCAGTTATTTGTTGTGTTCATTGTATGACTGCATTCCTAGTATTAGAAAGTTAAACATCAACATCTGTTCTTCTGGGTATTTCCACATTATTCCCAATTCTCCATCTCCTTTCTACTTTAAAACATCTTGATAGGAACAGGCATGCCTTAATATATCTCCCCAAACACTTCTCTATGTATATGCTTTTAATAGGGTGTATTTTGGGTGAAGATAACAAAAATGCACCCAATCATTTAGCTGCCATGCTTAAGAATAACTAGATAAAGCCTCCCTTGTGGAATAGAGAGATAACAGTAAAGATTTTTATTACTTTAAAGTGGGTTGTTAAACAGGTATGTCTACTAAAGGCTAGGTGGAGCATGCTGGGTGGATGGATTGACAGCTGGAGAGAGGATATGTGGTTTAAATAAATAGATGAGGAATAGTCACATTAAGGAGGTGCATGAGTATATAGATGGAATAAGGGTTAGATAAATGGGAAAATAATATGTGAATGGATAGGTGAGTAGTTAGCTGATGGGAGAATAAATTGGTCTATTAATGATGGATGGAACTGAGTGGCCAGATGAAGTGAAAGCCTGACAGCAGATGGGTGGGTAAATGTTGTGTTATGCACAGGAGCAGAAAGAGTCAGTGTAGATGGGATGAGGATGATGAAAAGAAAAGAAAAAAAAGGAGACAAGAAGGGAGTACGAATGATGTTGAGATGGTTAGGGGAACTAGAAATTTGTTTCCTCGGCAAGTCATGATTTTACAATGAGCCTGAGGAAATTGGAAACTCTCAATCATTGGTGCCTAGCACTCATGTACCATTTCAATTTACAAATAACATGCATGTAGTTTATTGAGTTATCTGTGTTCCATCTCCTCTGGGGGAGACTGAGTCGTGAAAGGTCAGTATTAGCCCTTGTTTACATAGGAAGCCAGTAAGAATATAAGCCTCATAAGTTTAGCTCAGTGACTTTGCCAGAGAAGCTACCTGCACTGTAAAATTAATGACATAATGTCAATTAACTTTCTACTGAGTTCCCAAACCATAATTTGTCATTGCCTCTAAGCTTTCTTTAGGGACAGTCTTGAGAAATCCAGTGGTTAAAAAGTAAACAGAAATTGATTAGAGAAGTTTGAACACATTGAGTTGTGTAATTAAATTTGCAAATAATACAGATGAGGAAACAAAGGCTAAGAAGGTCATGTGTCAGTCTAAGATCTCATATCTAGTTAATGGCAGAATTAGGAAGGCTTACTTAATATCAAATAGCTGATGAGAAACTGAGTTGTAAGAAACAAGAAATATCCATTTCTTCAGAAAAGCAGAAAGAGAAGTAAGAGTTTTATTGAAAGAGAAAGATGTTTTAGAAATGGCAACTAGAGGAAGAGAGTTTCTTCTCCAGGGTTCCTTCTCATACTATTCCATGAGAAACCTAAGATGAATGAAACCTAACCTAAGTAAAACCGAAGATGAATACAAATTAATCTAATGGCACATACTTTTAAGAATTCATGTAGGTCCTCATCACCATATCTTCTCATACATCCCTTGTCAGAATGATGCATACTTCAGTGGAATCAAGCAGCAGGAACTGCTAAGGACCAAAATGCCCAACTGGGCAGCATCTGATTATTATGTTTCTGAATCTTTTCTTCTGACATTATTTTAGCTTAGGCTAATAAGTAACTTAGATTTTGAGGTTGCAGGGGCATTTTATATTATTTGTGAATAGCATAGAAATCTGATATACAGATGTAATATAAAAAGTACTTAAATTGCTGTGTGTGTGTGTGTGTGTGTGTGTGTGTGTGTGTGTGAAGGCTGTAGGGACTCTAGGTTTTCTGATTGTGTCTACTCCCCAAAGTTTAAAACATGCATATGGGAGAAGCATAGCCAGTTTTATTCCCCACCCCCACTTTTTATCAATGAAATGTCCTAATAAACAGCCCCCTGAAAGTTACAAATTTCTTCAAACTTTATTGATACACTGCACAATCACAACCATCTTGTATTCATCCTGAATTAGAAAAGGTTACAACTACAATGTAACATGCACAAAATTCAGGTAGTATATTCACCCTTAATACAATTATTGACAGAAATCAAGTCTTCATTGATTTTTGAAAGAAAAATAAGAAAGAAAATAAAAGAAAAAAGAACTCTAGAAGGCTGACAAAGTCATACTCTTGTATCATATGATAAATTTTTAAAGCATTTGAACATAGATTTTTTTTAAGGATAATTGTGAGAATGGGCACACCCATTGTCTGACACAGCTATAACGGCACCATTGATAAGTCATAATTTTTTTTTTAAATCTAGAGGACTCTGAACTTGACAGATACATTTTCGTACACCCACACATTCCTCACAACTGCACTTTACATGTCACGAAAATTTCTGAATGATTAAAAATGCTCCCTTTAACTAACACGAGGGCAGCTAGTATTACATATTATTGTTATTATTGATATCTTTATAAATTTGCCAAATAACGTAGAATGTAGCCCCAAAAGGATGGTAGAGGGTTCACAATCTTTCTTTCTCTACCCAGTGGTGTGGAACAACTCTGTGCCTTAAAAAAGGGCACCATTGAAAGAAACAAAAAGGAATCTCTTTCAAAATGCTGGAAATTAGACTTGGCTGACTACTTTCAGAATAAAGACAATTGTATCTAATTAAGTCCACTCCACATTCCTTTGGACTCTGAGTATTCTGCACCTGAAGGCTAAATTGAACTGGCTCAGCTATATCTTTTTGCCACATCTTTAATTACAAATCTATTTCTTCCTTCTTTCATTTACTTCTCTTAAGTAAGAAATGAGGGAAATGAGACTGGCATTTTTATTTGTTTGTGTTTAGTGATCACTAAGTGTTCTCTTCATATGGTCTCTTTTCGAAAATGTTGCCTTTCTACTTACACACCTGTGAAGTTTTACTGCAACTGCTTAACTTATTTGTCTTGAAAGAAAAAGACAGGGAAGCTCTGAATAATAGGAAGGGAGACAAATGAGTATGACAGTTTCCAGGAAAAGGCCTTGTATAAAATGAAAAGATTCTTGTTGTTGGAAAAAAAGACAAAAAAATGCATTTTGCCAAAAAAAGTTTTTTATGCTACTTCCTTTAATTTCAAAGTTATTAAAATTTTGTGGTTTTTAAAATTTGGTTTTTGCTACTTTCAGGTAATCTGAAGCCAGTTTTTCTTTCTCAGAATCAAACTCAGTATCGAATTGGGGAAAGATGCTCCTGCCACCAGACTTCACCTCATTGTAAGCCACTCCTCCCCTCCTCCTACATTGGGCTGGTGACAGCCAAGCAAAACTTGAATATTCAATTTAGAGCCACTCTTGATGGGGCAACAGAAAGAGGCTCTCTTTGGGATCACCTGCCCACTTTGGCGTTTTCTGCATAAATAGAACTTGCTAACTCCTCTTTGTTGAAGGCAAGTTACCTAAATGGATGCAGAAACAAATCCTTAAGCTCAGCCTCAGTTGTGAAGGTTCTAGAGTCCCATAGCATATGTCCCATCCAGGTTTTGAGAATGAACTGCCCAACCTGTGAAATGTACCATCTAGTAAAAGGCATGAGTTTCATAGGAAAGAGGCCTAGGCCTCTTTTGACATGCAACCTTACCTTTTCTGTTCAGTGGGGCACAACTGCAGCAGAACAACCATGCACAGTACTCTTTGTATAAAACATGTGCATGTTTTGACAACTACTTCTCTATAGTTCCCCCCTCCCCAATTAAAACAAGAATGAGAAAAACTAAACACACTTGTTTAGACTTGCAGATGACTGTATCAGGCACTTGACATTAAACTACTGAAAAACAAGCCTGGCCGGAGCCTTAACACTAGCACTTTCATTGGCATTACTTTGGTGGAAGTACATATTTACTTTGTTATGGGAAGGGGAAGGTTTTCAGAGAAAGTACATTGCTAAATTCTTCTCATCTAATCTCCCATCAAGCCTTTTTCGGCTTCCTTTCTGTGCGGAAAACCCACAAAGCTATAGATCGCTCAGAGACTTGTTATTTTTTTTTCCTGCCTTACTCCCAACCTCCGGCCACCATTGGCACCCTGAACAAATCTAGCCAGCAGGCCTTATCCATTTACCCTCAACATGTAAAGTTAGAAAAGTGTGTGTAAATGTAGATATTAACTTGAGTAAGCATTTGCTGTTCTTTATGCTTCAAAATGACTGGTAACAGCCGCTGTCCCATGGAGCCACTCCCACCAAAGTAACGCAAAAACACAGAAGCTGGAATATGTCTGTTGTGAAGGAAAATCATTTTCACTCCCAGTGAGTGCCCCAGTTGCCTTGGGTTTTATTTACTTTGTTTTCTTTATCCCAGACAGATGAGGATTGATTGTAGCATTGTGTTCCCTCTGAAACATGGCTGGAATAGGTCACCACTAGAGGTGCATCCCAGGATCCTGTGGACGGGGCAGAGCAGAGTTCCACAATGACCTCAGACCAGCCTTGTTGGATGAGAGAGGTTCTGATGATCTTGGCCAAAGGAGGGTGGACCCCTTTCTTTAGAAAAAGTTTTTGAGTAGAAAATAGGTACAGCTTGTCCATTTCAAGCACTGTGTTCTCCAAAAATGTCTACTTTCCACAACCTCCACATTTATTTAAATCCAAAGTGACAAATTTATTATCAGAAGAACACTCAGATGATGCATTTAATTCTCAAACACCATCTGACACTACCCGACTACAGATGCTGAATGTGGTGACAGATCTGTAACGTTTATGCCCGACCTTTAATTCTGATTTTGTGCCTGCTCATGATTGTCTCTGGTACCGGGAATCGATACACCGCTTTTGGCACATCATTTATGTTCCCAGAATCTGGCTCCTGGCAGCTCACTAGGAAATGCAGATGTCTGTTTACAGCTGGCAAAAATAATATTAATTTCACTCACACCAGCTCTTAAGATAGTGCTTAGCTTTTTGTGTGCCAAAGCAGCCTACATTTGTGTATGCATGTATGTATGTATGTATATATGCTTATGTATATACTCCCCCATTGAAGATGTCATGCTCATGTGCCATAATGAACAAAACTAAAGAGGGCACTGATATTGGAGGAAATGAATCAATTAAGCATTAAGGGCAAGGAACTCCATGGCACTCATTTTTAAAATTTTATTTTACTTTTTAGACTGAGAGACTGAAAGTTTTTCCAACTGAGGCAGAGATGGTTTGTGTGAAAATTGTTGTTGATGCCACTTTCTGGTCCTCTCAGCAGGTCAGTCCCTGCAGCACAGCACAGCCTGTGTGGTCTTCAATGCCTTTCTTTTGAATCCCAGGTCCCCTTGCTGGAGGAGTCCTTCTTGTCCCAGGAGATAATGCAGCAAGGTGGGGTCAGCTGTTGTTTGCAAGCTGGGTCTGCTTTGAACATAGGGAGTGGGGACGTTTTTCCTCAAAGTCACTGGAGAAACAACCCGTATCAGAGGAAAGTGTGTCAGTGACACTTTCCCCCTTCTGTTTGTAGTGTTGTGTTAATCAAGTGCTTGAAAATTAAGTCAGTTGCTCAAGTGCCCTCAGCTCAGAAGAGCTTCCTGAAACAAATACCAGAGTTGTCAATACACCCGCCATGTAATTGGCCTCCATCAGCTTTTTACTGGATAGTTTTCAAACAGATAAAACCAGAACTGGAGCAGAGAGGAGACACTAGCTGAAGTCATCACACCAAGACGGGTGGACTGTTCACTTCACTTGTAAAGACAGATGTGAGTTTTTTCTCTTATGTTCTTGCTGTTAAGGAAAACCAGCCATGAAGTAGGTCCCATAGGTTCCTGACATGCACTTTCTTGAAGGGCCAAGAGAAGCAAGAATGTTGACATCTTAGTTCTTCAAGCATGAAAGGAAAACTACAGTGCTAATCAAGACTTTTCCAGAGCTGATGTGCTTCTCAAGAAGATGTTTTAGAAAACGAAGTCTCTTCTGGGAATAGTGAGTGACTGATCATTAGATTGCTACTTTGGTCCATCTGTTAAGTGTCTACCTTGTGTGGATAAGATACTGGATTTTAAAGAGTCCATAACACAGGGTATTGCTTTTCTATGTTGTTAGCCTGTAAGATTATTGGGAGTTGATAGGTAAATTTGAAGATGCCAATATTTGTTGATGGTAGAGGAGAAATGAATACAGTGAAATAGACATAATATGATTAGAGATTAATATGGTGATGAATTGATAGTGAGTAGTGGGTAGAGAAATAAAAAAAGGTGTTAGACAATTACATTGATAGATTGATAAATATAGTAAATAGATTGCTAGAGAGGAAGACAGGTGGGTAGATAATTGGATGGAGAGATAAATCAGATAATTGAGTAGATGAATAACTATGATTACTTTGATAAATAGCTAGATAAAACCTAAATAATCAGCTATCTATCAATCACTTTTGTGAGTTGAACAGCATATTTTTTAAAGGAGAAGTACTATTGTCAAAATGCCTCCTCCTTTTTTGGTCACTTGATTTCTAAATTTTTAGTTTGGGTTGCATGCATGGCCCAAACCTCTAATTCCTACAGCTGGTGGAGAAAAGAGGAGGCCAGAGTGGCTACAGAGGATGATATGGATGATGTAGAAGGATGATGTGGATGATGTAGATATAGTGAGATAGCTTCCCAGAAAGAAGAGATGTGAACCCTAATAGTATTAGATAATAATAAACATAGAGGGAGGGATATGTTCATGACGATCATGAAAATGATCCAAAGCTTAAAAGACACAGATAATAGGACACCTGGATGCAACTCTTGCTGTGTTCTACATTATGAATCAAGTTGTGTCTTCAGGGTGTTTATCAGGAGGCACATTTTTTGGAACTTAAAATGGAACTTATGTTCTGGTGCAGTGCGGGGCTGGGGAGAGGTTAGTGCTCATGATGATGGGGAGAGAAGCAGAGGAAAGGGAAGGGTCAAGGTAGCAGGAGCAGATCCCATTTTTTGGACACACCCATGAATGATTATCCTACATGTGGTAGAACCCTGCCCACCCAACCCAACCCCACTTATTCAAACTGAAAAAAAAATCAAATAAACCAAATAAAATAAAATAAAAGCCCAAAACACACACACACAAAATCAAGAAGAACAAAACAAACAAAAAGAAGCCCAAACTGGTTTGCTCTCCGCAGTGTAGAGATTAAAGTCTGTGGTAAGGAGAAGCAGGCGTTGCTCAGAGGACCTACAATTTCTTATCAAAACTTGATGAAGAAGTGGGCAAAGAGGGTCCCTGATAGCCAGAGACAAGCCAGCGCTCTAGAGGCCGAGTTTACACCATCAATGACTGCTCCAGGCCCTGTGTAGGGGAAAGAGAGACAGACCCATTAGCGTGTATCCCAAGGACACCATACTTTTTCCCTGACAAGCAAATACGCAGACATGCTTCTCCATGAGCATTCCCCCACCTTCCACCCTCCCACTGACCCTGCCAAGTCTCGAAAGCTAGAAAATGCCTGTCAGGAGTATTTAGGAATTCAAAATGGGCAAGTCACTGGGATGACTTCACCATGGTGGCCTGCTCTGAAAGACTGAGTTTTAAAAAGAAATGGGGAAAGCTGAGGCAAGTCATTTAGGCCCTTGGGCCCCAAAGTTAGGGCAACATACAGGGCTCAATGGAAAGGCAGACTGATGGCTACTTCATAAGCAGTGCCTCTAATCGTGTGCTATTCTTGGAGATAGTGTCCAGCAGGACAGGAATGACCAGGGGAAAAGATAGGTATGAGGGGAGGAGAGGATCCACAGGGGCACGCAGCAGGTAGGGGACAAGAAGGGGGATGAAATGGAGACATTTAGTGAGCAGCAGAAGCCTAGGTGTTGACGTGGCAGACTTGTCACCCTCAGTATGTGTAACTTAGGTATTGTGGAGGCTCCCCTGCCACAGCTGAGGAAGGATGAATAATTATCCCTGAGAGGTTTGAAGACTGTCTGGGCTCATCCCAGCAGTCAGTGGCACCTCCCCAAAGCCAATAAAACAGACTCAGTGGTTCCAGAACAAATTGCCACCTGATGATTTGGCCTGAAGATTCTCTCCCTTTCTTTTTGCTTCCTCTCTCTCTCTCTCCCTGGCCCTTTCCCATATCCCGAGAGTAAATCATTCAAGTTCCACTGAAAAATAAGACCATAGAATTAGGAGTGATATTCCTTTACCCTCATGTGCTATGCCTCAATAAGACAAATCATGTGACTTCGCATTGTCCCAGCCTATGGCGAAGGCCCAGGGGGATATATCCAACTGGGCCTCTACATTCCTCTATCACGTATATCAGTAAGTGTTTAGAATGGTGGTAAGCATGGTCAGTAGCTAGCAAGCAAGTGTATCTCTGGGAAACCAAAGCTGAGTATTGCCAAGGGGATTAAAAGCCATTGAGAGGCATTTTTGTAAGACCAGTGACAGGCAGACAAGATGGCAAGCCTTTTCTATGGTCTTAAGCCAGGGCTTCACAGCCTCTTTGGGAAGTAAATTGACCTACTGGAAACAAGCATGATTGCTTGAAAAAGCTGAGATTGTGCAGTATAGCCCTGCCTGTCAACCTTATGGTGTGGATCCATGCGTTGCCAGGAAAGGGACTGATGCCAGCATTTTACTTTGGGAAGTCCAGGCCACTTACTTCAGCAATGAACATACGAGTATTCTTACCCCAGGAATTGTCTTCCTATGACTTATAATATAGATGCTTCTATGGACTACGAAGCTATATTTATTTGATAGTGTGAAATCTGACTCATATATTTTTGTTATATTTGCAAGCAAGGCAGGATCCAGGTTCCAGCAGAGTGTTAACGTCCCAGTGGAGGCTCCGTAAATGTGTGGAAAGTAGCCTGCTTCTAGGGCCTCCAGCAGTCCTGGCACTATCCTAAGAAATCCTACGGGCCTACAGAATGTACTGAGTTGGAAAATGCTCAAGTTCAAGCTCAAGGTAATTCTCTAAACATTGTCTTCTGCATAAAGAGAATGATTCAGATTTTTAAATGCTAACAACTAAATGAGCAAGCAGATTCATAAGGTCCCTGTGTATTTTTAACTATCTTGATGTATATATCTATACACTTTTAAAAAAAGTATCTTTCATTATGTATATGACATATATATTAGACTGACTAAATATGTGCATATGTATATATGTGTTTGTTTAATTAATTTTGTTGATACTGGCTTAAGGAACAATTGAAATAGGCTACTAGTTATCTCTAAGTCTGACAAAAAAAAAAAAAAAAGAGAAACAATTGAAGCCCTAATATGCCCTACTCTGAAAAGATAGAGGTTGCTAGTGTAGGAGTCATTTTATACCAAGTTCCACCATGGACTTAAGCATTTCTGTGGTTGTCATGCCATCAGCACAAGGTTGGATATAGCTAAAACAAAGAGGAGAGGAGAAGTATATATGGAAAGCAAGCCATGAAAGAGTGATGTTTGGAGGGAGAAGGAGGCATAATCCTATAGAGAATTAGTGTTTCTGGTGGTATGCAGCAGTTGATGTAAAAGGCTCGGTGTGTATTCGGTGGAAGATTTGCAGTCACACTGGGCCTCTGGTGTGTGCCCCAAAGATTGGAAATGTGAGGGTAACGTAGCAGATACATAGTCTGTTCAGCTTGCTTAGGATGGTTATGACAACACACATTTGCACTGGGCTCTATGTGGCAAGGATGATTCTAGACACCAAACATGTCTTAACTCATGTAACCATCACATCAAACCCATGAGTGCTGTTCCACTGTCTTTCCCATTTATAAATGGGGACACTAGGAACAGAGCAGTTAAATACCTTGCCTATGGCCACACAACTTATATACCCTGAGCCAGATTGAAACCAAGTCACTGTCCCCAGAGCCTATGCCGTTGATTCTTACAACTCTACTTGACTTTCTATGGAAAATTACTGTTTATGCATGTTTTCAGGGACCACAGCATCTGGGGCAAGGAACAACAACAACCTAGAAACCCAGTTTCTCTGTGACTCTGCTGCATCCTAGCTGAGTGACAATTTCTCCCAGGGTCTTGGTTCTCCTGTCTGGAGATCAAGAGAAGAAGAGGTTTGATGATTTCTAAGGCCCTTTTACTAACAGTGTTTTGAGTTATCACACGAATTAAATTGTGCTGTGGTGTTAGAAGTAGCAGCTGGTGAGCAGCCACATGGCCTTCTCTGACTGGTAGAAAGCCATCACCCCTCTGGCTTTGTGCACCCCTGCATTTCACCTCCTCCTGAGACAGGATGAGGGTACCAAACATTCCTAGACCCCAAAGTTTCCATGTTTGGCCCCATTTTCTATGCATCTTCAGGGAATTTTATTCTTTAGCAGGTATGATGAGCACTTGCCTCGTAGTATCAGATACAATGACTATTTACTGCCAAAGCATCCCTGGTCAATTGGTCTATGAGAAATGGCCAGGTTATTGTAGCCAGAGAATTAATCTAATCCACTGTGATAGAGATTAAAGCTAGCATCACTTTCCTCATACAAATCCTGGGCACATTTGAGATTTGGCAGCAGTGCCAAATGCCAGTCCAGTGGGGGCTCTACTGGAGGACTCTTGGGCTCGGGTCAGAGCAGGAAGAGTGGCTCATGGCTATGTACCACTCCCCAGACTGGAAGATGTGACAAAAGCCATCAGCAATGAATTGACTCTTTAATTGCATCTTTACAGTAATCCTGTGTGATGGAAAAGGAGGAAAAGAAAGCATCTGGTTTGAGTCTCTCCCACCTAACAGTTGATTTTCTGACTTGGCCAAATGCTTCTCTGTGTTTTAATACTGAAGTGATGAATTGCTGCACTTTAACTAATTTGGTATGGTCCTGTGACCTCTTGGGGCTTTTGCAAATGTTAGCTCAGTAAGTCTGCAGAGCCACCCTGTGTTACGGGGGAGGACATGGAAATGAAGGAACTCATTACTTAGAGCTCAGCAGTAGTAGCACTAAAACTAGAACACCTGTCTTCAGAGTCAGGTTGAGTATAGTTTTCCTAGAGCATGGCTTTGTCAGGTGATACTGCACAGCTGCATGGACTGCTCCAGGTACTCAGTACTCAAGATGATGCCAGTTTTAATTCAAATAAATAGGATCAGGACTTCAAATGGTGTCTTTTTTTTCTTTTCTTCCTTTGTAGAAAAAGGGAGAAAGGTAGTCCTTATCTAAAACCTGTAATCCAAGATTTGGAAGAGTAAGGCAGCTTTTCAATGATGTGTTCCATCCACTCCAGAAAACTGACCCTGAAATGCCCCTAGATAAAGGCCAGGGGTTTGGAAGACAGAGTAAGGAACAGGGTTCCTGGAAGCATTGATAGGAGAACATCCACTGGAGACTTCAGGACAGGTTCTCTATGCTCCTTTTCCTCCTCCTCCTCCTCTTCCTCCTCCTCCTCGCCCTCATTTCCTTGTCTGGGAGGCCCTAAACACCCTTTGTGGTAAAGTCATAAAGTCACTGACCTCTATAAAAATGCAACTAATGCCGACAACTTTGGAGTCATACCAATTTGGGTTTAATTCCGACTCTGTGACTTGCCAGCTCTGTGATCTTAGACAAGGTGCTTTCAACTTTTTTGTTGAAAATAGGGTAATAATACTGACTTTACAGGATTTGTTGAAGGATTAACATGATCAGTACAGTGCCTGGTTCAGAGTAGTCATGTGATCAAGGTAACAGCTGCTAGGGACTGGGGGTTTCACTGCCCTGCCTTCATTTATTATTGAGACTAATACTGGCTTATTCAGATCTTTTCCAAATATGTTGAACCTGGGCTGAGGTTTTGGTAGGAAAGTGAATGAAGAGATGATAGCTGAAAGGTTAGTGTTTCCTGCTGAGAGAGGCCACTGACTGGGGTAGGAGTGACTCTCGAGGATGTGGGGCATTGAACAGGGTGCTGGGAATAGGCCAAAGTCAAGCTCCCTGGAAAGGTTAACGGGCAAAGTGTCCATCCTGTGAAGGAAATGGATCCCAAGCCAGCCTCAGAGAAGTCATGGTGGTTCATTCAACAAGTATTAATGGGGTGCCTGCCATGTACAGGCCCTGATTCCAGAAGGAAAGATAGGTGCAGCCTCTACCTTCAAAGAGTTTATACTCCAGGAGGAGCAAGCATATCCTTGGTCTTAGCCTAAACATACAAACAAACAAGCAAACAGACACTTTTTTTTAAACCCTCACAAATTCTGGAAAGAAAGCCATTTGGAACAAATAACCCCAGGTCCTTTTCATCTAGGAAATGCCTCTTGGACAGACTCCAGAGGATTGAATTTAAGATTCAGAACTGAATTTGAATTGTGGCTTGGCTACCCACTAGTGGGAAGATAAGAGAGTCAACTTCCCTGAAATAGTTCCTTTTGTGTATAGAATAGGGAAGGGGCAGTTTTGTCTATCTTGCAGGGTTGCTCTGAGGATTAGTTAAGATGATGTGTAAAATCACCAAGTATAGACTAAAGGATTAATAAATATTAGGTGAATTAGAAATAGGACAAGAATTGCTGATCCCTAAATAGCATCTCATTTGGAGATCCTGCTTTAAATAAAAAGATGCTCTGGAATACCAGGTTCTCAAAAGTTACTGTCAAACACTAGCTAAAAGAAAAAAAACTTGGCCATGGCTGGTGAGTGACCTGATCCCTTTTGGAAAAATCTGAGGTAGCTGCTAACTATAGATAAAAGCTTCCTAACGAAGGCCAGTTATTCTGAGGAAGTGTATTCAGAAGCCCAATTCTTTCTCTGGGCAAATGCCACATTTAAGGAATCTTTCTCTATTTATGGCGAACAATGACTCAATTCACCTAGAATGGGTGCTACAAATATCAGGCTTAATTAAATATTTTTCAGGGATAAATTGAAAGTGAGACACATAATTATGTCCTTTTCCATTACTCCAACCACTCCTCCTTTGTTTTTTTTATGCTAAAAATTAATGACTTCCTTTGTGCCTGAAGTTGAGTATCTTTGAAAATAAAAGTTGAAGTGAGGATGCAAAGCCACAAAACAAGCTGTGAATAACAACAGCGACAACAAGATACCTTGGGGACAGATACACAGACCAAAATAAGTTAGCTATGGACATATTGGAAAAAGAGAGAGAGAGACAGATATGGTCAGAAGACAAGTTTCAGAAGCAGCAAAGAGGTTGGGTGGCATAGTTACTACAGGCCGAGGAGGACCATGTGTCTGGAAGGGAAGCTCAGCAGGGGCAAGACAAATAAACAAACAGAAGAACAAATAAACCCTGCTTTTGAGAGGCTACTTATCTTGGTAAATTAAATATACTAAACATTAGATTTTAAGAAGCAACTTTGGTTAAGGGCTTAACATGGAATGAATCCCAGCCTACCAAAAAGAACTGGAAACTTTGAGCCTAGCCAACCTGGATCCTAGCATCTGCTCCTACTTTCAGGGCTTGGCTTATCACCCTCTAGAGTGGCAGGTGTTGACAGTCATAGTACCCAAACTCAGCACAAAGCTCCCAGAAAAATATAAATGTTTTCTGGTGAGATCCTACCTCCTGAGAGATTTTGAAGCTTAAAAATATAGTGTAATTACAAGCAATGAAGATATCGGAATGTGTCACTTGTCTTCCTTTCCATGATAGTAATGAAAATATGGCATAGGTCTTCAGCAACAGTAGACTGCATAGCTGTAATTCTACTAGAATGGCAGGTGGTAGGGTGATCACATCGAGAAAGAAAAGGAAAAAAAAACCCACAGGCAAGTTGAACTTGTTGATAGTACAGCGAGATCAATGAAATATCTGAAGTCTAAGAACATGCAGTTTTGTTCTGAAATTTGGATAGGTTTTATAAGTATGATTATGAACTGTGTGACCTTCCTAATGAGGAACCAAAAGGATAATGATGTTCTTGGTGATTAAAAGAGGAGCAAGGAAATTTAATTAGAGGATGTATGCGTTACACTTGTTGGTGAAACATAAACCTATTTTCAGCAGTGCCGACTGATGAAGGCGCATCGTTTCCCTTCAAAGGGAACTTTTCCTCCATTGTCTTTAATTACAGTGGGAAACATGGCACTGTGTTGTTTTACAAGTAAGATTAACTGAGCTCTGCAGCGCTACTAAGAGCAAAGAGGCAAGAAAGGCAACCATCTTTGTTTCTTTCTCTTTAACACTCCCTGTTTTGTGCTTACCACAAAAAACAAAAGCTTAAGAAGTTAATATCAGAAGTAAATTCAAATCTGTCAGCTCATCACAAACCTGAAAGAGACAAGACTTTAGTCTATGTTGAACCATAAGCTCTTGTGTCTGTGCTGACATCAGCATACTCTGAATGCTCAGTGTTAAATTCTAAATGTTTAGGCTAATAGCCAGATGTCAATGATTCAGAGAGAGGAGGGTAGGGTGTGAGCAAATGACAAGGAACCTCATCAGGAATGAAATGGAAAATGTCTGCATTTTTTTTCTAATATGTTGACATTTTGCAGGTTGGGGGAAAATACAAATGATTACGCTGCTGTCATCAGCCGAAAGCAGTGGTGTTTCTCTCTGACTCATTCCCTCCCACCTGGATTTAAATGGTGGATTTGAAAAATAAAAATAATACCACGTTATCAGCAGGAAATGGACAACTATGTGCAGCTTTTGATGTCTTGGCAAGAAGAAATCATGTGATGAACATCTTCCCAGTGAATTGCAATGTTTGATACAGCCTCTCTCACAAGGAGGATCCGGCAGTGGGAGGGAGAACCCTAAATTTCAAATTGGAATTTGAATATTTGGGAGGCCAGAATGCAACAAAAAGTCAGAGAAATAGCAATTCAGCTTCCTTGAGGGGAGAGGACTACAGGCCTTTTTGGGTATTTGGCTTTTCTTTGGTTAGTGACAGGTCTCAAACTCTATAGAGGCTATAACTGATGCCCCCATTGACTGGAAGATAGATTTATTAACTTCACAAACAGCTACTGGGCAACAACCATTGCAAGATACAGTGTTATGTCCTCTAACGAAATACAAACCTAAGTTTAAGCCACCACAAGAGCCCAAAAGATGAGGGATTGATTCTTCCCTCATCTCATAAATACTCTACTGAGGGACCACCTTTGAGTAAAACCTTGAAGGACAAGTATGCTTTTATCAGGCAGAGAAGAGGGAAAAAATCCTTCATCTGAGACCTTCTAGCACACTGAAAGAATTAGTAT
The DNA here is from genome assembly GCA_963574415.1 of Tarsius wallacei. Taxonomy (NCBI): domain Eukaryota; kingdom Metazoa; phylum Chordata; class Mammalia; order Primates; family Tarsiidae; genus Tarsius; species Tarsius wallacei. Next base: position 31,116 of record CAUYQG010274664.1, read on the forward strand.
GCATATGGGTTAGAAAGATATGTGGGATTATGGCCAGACCTGAGTGTAAAACTTGGTATTGCTACTTCTGTTTCTGATGGAATTCCTCCCACCTGGGAGAAGTCAGTCATGCCATTTAAATTTTCTGAGCACTAGGCTTTTCTTCTGTGAAATGGAAATAATAACAGTATCTATCTCAAAGTCTTCTTAGGTGTCTAAAGCCATGTGTGGCTGACATTTAATAGCTGGTAGTGTCTTTGTTCCTCTAGCATGGCCCTTGTTACATTCTATTGTAATTGTCTATTTATTTTGTCTGTACAAGATCAGAAGCTTTTCCTCCTTATACCTTAGCCCTTAGTAGGATCCCTGGCACATAGTAGTCACTAAACAAATATTTGTTGACTAGAAGAATGAATGTATGGATGGATGGAGAGTGGGAACAGCATGATCGAAGACTTAGATGTATAATGAGACCTGGGGCACAGGAGACCTAGTCTGGTAGGTATATGGAAGGTAGGGGAGATGTGGAGAGGGACTTCAAGCTATACAGCTAGGCTAATCCCACAGCGAGAACAGATCTAAACCCATGCTGTTCTGGGAGGCAGACATTTTTAGCAACTGAAATGATAAGGTTCATTCTGAGTTTTGGAAGCATCACTTGGCCCTTCTGTGACAAATAGACTGGAGAGGGATTACCAAAGATGAGGAGGCCTGTGAGAGAATACTATCATTGTCCAGGTGAGTTCCATGCTGCAGTGTGAGTGGGAATGGATATCTGGCAGTCAGAGGAAAGATGTAGGTCTACTTGCTAGGACTCATTGGCTAACAGATGTAAGGGGCAAGGGAGAGGAAGAAGTCAAGAATGACTGGAGGTATTCTTCTGAGTGTAAGAATACAGTAGGTAAAAGGTAAGACTATTGAAGGGGAGGGGTTCCTAGGAAAGAAAGACTGAGTTTGAGAGGTCCATGGAGCATCCAGGTAGGGAGAGTGGTTTGTAGCTTAGAATTCAGGAAAGAACTAAAGATACAGATTCAGGACTTATCAGACTATTGCTCAGTGGCTATCAGTCTTCAGTGTGCATAAGATTCCCTGGGAGAGCCTGCTTAAAAAGCACATTCTCTGCTTAAAAGCACATTCTCAGGACCTCCTTGAGAGATTTTGATTAAATGAGTTTGGAGCAAGGCTCGCAAATCTGCATTTTTAAAGAGCCCAATGTAAGTCTAATGCAGGCCAAGAAATAAAACTCTGTAGGGTACCTGAAGATATGGATAGGCCATTCTCCTCTCACTGTAACCTTACCCCTGGGGATACTGATGTGGCAGGTGCTGGAGGAGTTAGAAGCAGACTGAGATAGAAAGGTAAGAAGGCAGTCACCATCCATATATCAGGGAAGCCAGAGTGTGGTGTTGAGAGGTGAGGTGACTGAGTGTTAGAGGAAAACAGAAGACAGACCAAGGTAGACTGAGGCATAAATGGGCTTGGGGAGGTGGAAATCTCAATTCTGGTTCTTCCTTTTAGAAGCTTAGTGGGGAAGGGAAGAGAAGACATGAAGCATGGGGTGCTGTGTAAAGATGGTGCACTGAAGAGACTCACTGATCTCTGCGCTCACTCTTTATTTCCCAGATGAGGCCACCCAGGCAAAGGCATGGTTGTTCAGACACCTTAACAAAGGAACGGAAGGAGAAGGTGGAGGCAGGAGTATATGGGAGGTTGGGACATAAAGGGAGGGTTACTGAGGGCTCTGCCCATGGGTATATGTAGGGAGGAGGTCAGCAAAGGGCAGGGGATAGGAGCAGCTGGTTGGCACAGACTCTAGCTGAAGGAAGGCCAGCTTACAGAGCCAGTCCGATGTGTGTATTTATTCTGGAGGAATGACCATTAGCAAAAGAAAATATAGACTCTGCCCTCATGGTTTCCAGGAGCTGCTGAGGCAGGCTGTAGTCATGGTTGCTCTGAGGGGGCTTGAGATTTGCCTGAAGAAAAAACCCAGAGCCCAGATGTTGCCTTAACTGGAATATTTTGCCATTTTCATTTGCGATGACAAGATTCCTATGAGTTGTCCCTATGCCTGATACTTAACTCTTAATGTAACTAATTTGTGTCGCTCCAATTTCACAGATAAAATGTGAGAAATCTGTTTTTCGCTCTGCAGCATCCCCCCTCCTCCTTGGCTTTGTTTGCGTTCTCTGTCCCTTTCCCCTGCCAGTTCCAGTAATCCAGGCGTTTATATGCCTCATTAAGTGCATCGTACTCTCTGCAGTGCCGGATGTAATCAAGTCCAGAATCTTCTCTCTCTGCACGCTAAGGACAGGGGGATGGGGCCTCTTGCTGAAGGCCTAGAGGAAGAAGAGTGGTTGGCAAGTTGAGAAAAGGTGAGTGACCTCCACAAGGGACATTGCTGTGGCCAGCAAACAGAGTACCTGCTGCAGGCAGGCCTGGCAAGACTTCAAGGTGCCAGGGCTCCAGGTGAGCCTTCAAATGGCTTCATCCACTCAGTAAAGCTAACCAATACCGGGAGCAATCTGCTTTTCAATAGTGCAGGGATTGCTTGCCACCGTGTCCACGGTTATGTGCAATAGCTTTGGCTGATCTATCCCTTACCCTGTCTCCCCTATTGTTTTTCAGGTTCAGAACAGAGGCTTAGAAAGCTGATGTCCATCTTGTTCTGTTCTGTCATAGTTTGTCTGTCTCATAAACAAGACTAAAACCTAGTGCCCCTAGCTGCTAGTGTTGGTCTCTTTTCTACATCCTGTTGCTTTTCCAGCACCTGCAGTTGCCTGGGGCTAAGGAAAGTGGATGGTCTAAAATTCTCCTTTGAGTTGGCACTCTGCCTAAGTGACCACCTGACTTTATGGCTCTGTAAGGGGAAGGTAACTGGTGTGATGAGGAAGAAGTAGTTCACACTGGTGCCAGCTACTGATTCATCTTTGAGGATCAATCACGTACCATGTTGTCTCTTATATGTTTCCTAATCGTTTCTTGTTTCAACCCACTCACCAACCCATTGTCTCCATAGTCTTTGTCTTCTGCATTCTTTCAAAATTGCTTTTATCCCATTTTCCTTTGTTCTTTACATGTAGGAGTGGAAATATATGAAAAATGTGCATGTGAGAGAGAGGCATGCTGTGATGGAATCTCAGGGGCAGAGTCAGAGAGGACTCTCCAAAACAGAATGACAATCTGGTGTGAGTAAACATTAATGTACACCATCAGATGGGGTTTGCGTGTTTGGAAAGTATGAGTATGTGAGTTGTAAATGTAAAAAAGTGTCCTTTAAAAAAATGGGTTCAGAGGTAGACAGAAGAGAGGAGAATTTGGTGAGGGAGATGGGTCCAGACAGACTAATTGTTGGTATTTTTCCTTTCAGAAGGTCATCCACTGACATTCATAATGGGTTGCCAAGTATTATGAGTTGGATTGCAATAGTGGTGAAGTGCTCAGGCACGGGAATCAAAGTACATAGGCTCAAATCCCAGCTCAAGCTCTGATAAGCCAGTGATTTATCTGCCTAGCCTCTCAATTTCTTCATGTATAAAATCAGGATAAATATAATACTTCATAGTCATTGGGGAAATAAAACATGCAAAGCACTTAGTTTAGTGGCCCTGTAAACAGTAAATGTTTGGTAATAATTAGCCATAATTATGGAGGCATTGAGTACCAGGAAGAGTAATCCTAGCCAGGAGAAAGAGTGGGTCAATTGGACACTATCTGATCTTGTAATGAAGCTAATGCCACTCAGTCACAGAATCAAAGAAGTGAGATTTGTGGGGACTGCGAAAAACATCTTTTTCAAGATGTTTCACTGATTTAAAAAACCAAACAACAACAACAACAACAACAACAACAAAGGCCCATTGAAACTGACTTTCTTAAAGCCATGCAGCCAGCAAGCATCATAGCCTGACCTCAAAGACCCTCTGAGACACATATCCCTTACCCTATGCTGTCACATTTCAATTTCTGACAGCTGAACTTTTGATGTTGCCAGAACAACCTTTCCATCCCCGCATATACTCTTGCATTCATTCATTCAACAAAGACTTCCTGACCAGCTACTGTGTGTAGATCTCTGTATTACATCCTAGAGAATCAAGTGAGGCATGGTCCCTATGTTCATGCAGCTTATTGGCTAAAGAGGAAGAAAGACTTTAATCAAACAAGCTAAATAAATTAAACAAAAGAAAAATTACAACTAGAAGACAACGTCTATAGAAACAAGGAGTCTATCTGTTGAGTCACTGCTGCCTTTTTATCACTTGAACAGGGCCTGGCTTGTCACAGGTTCTGAACATATATATGTTAAGTGAATGCTCGTCAATGCACTGTGTGAGTGCAGCAGTCAGAAGCAAGGTATGAGAGGGTGTGTAATGGGGGCACTGATCTGCTCAGAGAGGTCAGGAAAAGCTTTCTTCAGGAAGGGGTGCTGAAAGGCCAGTGGACACTAACCAGGTGAAGTGAGATAAGGTGAATTATAGGGATTGGTGGGTGCTGACATAAAGAACACAGGGAACTTTGGAAGAAAGGAAATAAGTCCAGTTGAGCAATGATTCTGGCAAGCATATGGAGAAAGGCAGTGACAGGATGGACCATGTCACAAAAAAGTGTTGACAAATACTGATAGGAATCATACTATCCTGCACACCACTTTGATGAGTATTATCTTATTGATAATTCACAAGACAATCTTATGTCAGAGGGCCAGGAAATATAGCCTATTCAACTAAGTAAATTGAAACAAACAATCTTTGTTTGTTATCAAAGTCATATATCTAAGCATAGCATTTATGGGACTTTTTATGTAGATAATCTTATTTAAGCCCATCTCTAGTCTTTTGAGGTAAATGTTAATATAACAATAGCATATATGAGGAAAGGAAGGCTAAACAGGTTTAAGTGGCTGATATGTACATGAATTGGAGTGTGAATTTATGTCTTTGCTATGGACTGGATAGTGCCCCCAGTCCCCACCCTACCATCAAATTCTTATGTTGAAGCCCTAACTACCCATATGATTAAACTTAAGGTGGTGCCCATAACGAAGTCATTCAGAGTAAATGAATTCATAAGGGTAGGACCCTGATCCAATATGAGTAGTGTCCTTTACAGAAGAGATACTTTTTCTCTCTTCATGAGCACTCAGAAGAAAGTCCACGTGAGAACAAAGCAGTCGTCTACAAGCCACGAAGTGGGTCCTCACCAGAAACGAATTGGCCAAAACCTGGATCCTGTACTTCTAGCCTGCAGGGCTGTGAGGTAATAAATGTCTGTTGTTTTAAGTCATCTAATTTGGGGTATTTGTTATGGCAACCTGAGCAGACTAAGACAATCTTGGTGTATATTGACTATCATCTGCTATGACACATCTCTTTCTTTGGTTAATGGCAGAAAGGGACAAGAAGGGTCATTTGGTTGTCAGTCCTAGGCCATTCTGTTGAACATATTCCCTGCCACTGTTAACCCCCCTAACAAGGGAGATAACAGCAGGTCAGTGGCAGGGCAGCACCTGAATTTCCCCTTTTCTCTCAGTTTTATCAAGACCAAGGGATGGCTGCTCCTGGTCATCAAGGTGTAAGCAGGGCTATATGTCTGTGAGTGTCCTGGATTAAGAGCTGTGAACAGTGACAGTGCAGAACTGATTCCAGAGTTAGAAAATTCAAATGTCATCACCTTGTATGTAATTGAGATTGACATCTTAGAACAGTAGGGCTGAGTGTCTTCTATCTCTGGAAGCAAAGCTGAGGACTAGCTGCTGCTTCATCTAAATGCATGAGTAAGTGAGTGAGTAAGTGTGTGTGTGTGTGTGTGTGTGTGTGTGTGTGTGTGTGTGTCTGCTTCTGCTCTGGGCAAATACTTCAGTACCTGATGAAGGAGTCCATTTCTAAGTCTCGTCCAGTGCCTTTTCATTAGCGACATGGACTTCTGTGTTAACCAAGCTCTTTGATCCTCTTTTTACTTATCTATAAAATGGGGTTAATAGCCTGTCTTATACAACACTGATATGATGCCTAGAAACCAGTAAATATTTGGTAAATAGTAGATATTACCATTACAAATAATGATCCCAAATACTTGTATTTTAAAATAAAGTTTTTAGAACTAAATCATTAGCCCTCTTTGCCTTGGGCTAAAGGAATAAAACATTCATACTAGAGTGACTTTTCCACAGAGACAGTCATCTAATAATACATTTGGTCTCTGGGATGGGTTGCTCTCGGTGCTGCTGCGTGTAGAAACAGCAGAATGTGCATCTTTATTAAAGGCAACCAAGTACAAGTTTATTGTTTGGGGGGCAAAAATCCCTTTCCTTGAAAGCTACAATGATATTCCATAAGTTTGCTTGTGAAAGCCATCATATTCTACATGCTTGTTACCTAAACTGTGCAAACCAAGCCCCTTGAAGCCTATTCACTACAGAGAAATAAATCAGGGAGGTGGAGCAGGCAAGCCTATCTTTGAAGTAGGCTGAAATTCAAAAGCATAGGCATTCAGGCAGGCAGAGGAAGGAAGGAACATGCTGTACCCACCTGCCACTGCTGATGAGGGGCTTATTTCTAAGACACACACAGCACAATGCACACACAATGCAGAGAGAAAACAAAAGACATAGATCACACATTTCAGATGGTTGGTGGACAAAGTTTAGTTAATGTCGGGGCTGAAAGCTTGCTCAGGGACTGAGGTGCACATGGAAAAGTGGGTACCTCTTCATCCTACTCATCAGATGCTTCCCTCTAACCAAACCTCAGCAAAGAAACAAATACATACACACATAAAGTATCATAGCAAGCTGGTCCTGGCCCATGTTGTGAAATGTTGCACAAGGATATGGACATGGCAGTGTGGGAAGGTGAAGTGAGAGTGAGGCCAATCATGGCTCCTGAGACTCTCAATCATGGACAGATCTTTCCCTTCAGAGAGGGTTTGAGGCTCCAGTTGTGGATAGAACAGTCTGATGAGGACTCAGACTGCTGCTCTATTCATCCCAATGGGTGAGAACATGATATGGCAGTCAACATGAGAATCATGATGGCAGCAGTTGGCTTGGTTTAGAACTACAAATATAGCACCCCAAATCATAGACTCTGACTGTAGAAGGCATCTTAAAATTATATTTAATTTATCCTCACGGAACTTTAGATAATACTAAATTGAACTGACCAATGGTCACGGACATTTTCCTTATGTAACCGCCAATCAGTTTCATTCAGAATTTGGTTCATTCGTTTCGTAAGGACAAACCTTGCTTTTTGATAGCCAGGATATATCAGTTTCCTTGCAAACATCACTCTCCCACATGCTAGGGTAGTGACAAGGAGAAGTATTTCTTATCTAAGGCTGGTAGGTTGAGCAGGATGGATGGACACAGGCCTAGCAGATCTGTGCCTTCCTCCCCTGCAAGTCCCTCAAGCCCTCCATGTGACTGAGCCCACTGCATTCAGGCTTTCTGCACTCACCATACAATGTGATGCTGGCATTGGTGTTCCCAAGCTTGTTTGTGGCCACACAAGTGTAGTTCCCATAATCCTTTTCTGAAACATTGAAGAAAGTCAGAGTGGACATGCGGCCTTTGTTCTCAATCCTCACTCCGTCCAGGCCAGTAGATAACCTGCAACAGAAAAGGTACTGCCAGTCTGGCTCCACACACAGACTGAAACACCAGACAGAAGGCACTGAGAAGACCCAAACATGCCATAGATTAATCCTACAGAGAGGCCATCCTCCTCACAAAACCCTTTAACTAACCTATCCCTCTAACTCAAACGCTAAGATTACTCATCAAGAGAACCAAAGAAAGTATAATCATGTTCAACAGAGAACATTTGCTGGCTTCTAGTCATCAAAGATTGGCATGTCTCCAGCTAAGCCTGGATTCTGATACAAGGTCTTTTCTTTCTGTCTACTTCCCAGCTTCCTCTAATTTTTTTTCTGGCTCTGAAGGGAGACTATTACAAAGGAGGCTTTCATGCATTTCTGTTTGGCCTTGTCTTTCCCCTGTCCTTCATCATCCTCCTTCCCAAGCTCCATTTTCAAGGTACCTGGTATCTTCCTTGAACCACTGGAATTCTGCCATGGGGACAGCAGAGGCTTCACAGCTCAGGATGCCCTTCTGGCCAACCGAAACACCAGTGTTCTTGGCTTTTGAGATATAAGGAGGATCTGTGGGGGAGAAAGAAAAAAACACCATACACACAGGGTGATTCCATGAAAGCTATGAAGGGCGCATTCAGTCATTTGCTATATAAGTAGATTTTGTGTGTGTATGTGACAACCCTCTCTTCCAGTGAGATAACCATGTATTTTAGGAAACGAACTTGATTAAATATATTTAATTTACATCTTCTTCAGGCCTTCAAACCAATTCTACATTAATAATTGTCTCCATTCACTGAAAGCTGTGACAGTCAGGAAGACTCCAGGGACAAATGGCTTGGAGACAATGATGGGGCAAAGCAATCTGATAATGCATTTTCCTGTTGGCAGCATCTTGGGTCTTTCAGAAAATGGCATTGCTGTCACCAGCGTGTTCCCTTGATGTCTGTACCCTCTTTTTCCCTGTAACTCCCTGACTGCAGGTCAACTCACAGTTTACAGTGATTTTTACTTTCCGCACATCAGGCGCAGCGACATCATTCAAGGCGCTGCATTCGTACTCCCCAGACTGGTCACGTTTGATGTCAGAGATCTCCAGATATTCATCCTCACTTACAAAGACCTGGCCTTCTGGGAAGAAAGAAGAAGACAGCAAACAGTCACAAAACTGTGAAACCAGGGACAGAACCATATTCACAGCTAGAGGCTGTAGGACACAGAATAGGAAAAGCCATAATCATGGGGTTTGAACATCAAATCAAGGAGACAGCACACCAAGTTGGCCAAAAATTATGGCAACTGAAGACAGAAACTCTGCTTGATCTTGGATCAATGTATTTTCAGGCAAGTCACTTTAACTTTTAAAGAGTATCTGATAAGAAAGAGATATCATTATTTTTCTTATGTGAATATAATGAGGATTAACTAAGAGAGTGGATGATAAATACCCCAGAACATTACTAAACTTTGATATTTTAAAGAGAATTGCCATGATCAAGAACATAACAAGTAAAGAATAAGTTTAGGATATGCTATTATGGAAAACATTTTAATTTTTCACAATGTAGAAATGCCTTTATGGACAGAATACAAACTACTTATAGACATTTTACATTTTAACACAAATAATTTCAAAGCAGTTGGTCCGGTTTCAACCTATGGTGGAGAAGAGAGTAAGAATGAATGAATGAGGAAGGACTGCTTTGTAATAGGTGCGCAGTAAACATTTGCCACCATAAAATAAATGTGATAGTTCAAAATGCTGGATCTGCAATTACTAGAACAGACTCATGGATTTAATACCCAAATTTGTGCGCATTCTGGGGGATTTATTCTCAGGTGCTTGTGAAACTTACAATTCATGATCTAAAATATTCTGGAGCTAAAAAATTTGCACTGGTTTCAAGCAACCATTACAAGCTCTGATAACAATCTCCCCTACTACCTTACCCCTTATTCTGCTCCCTGTGGTTCAATGCAAAGTAAACAGACCTACAGTCTTCAGACACAAATGTTCTGTGTTCTGTCACAACACCTGGCTCCTATGAACACCAATATAAAGCCCAAGGAGAAGGCACAGCCATTTGTACTTCTTATAGGTTTGTGGCCTGAGCTAAATTACTTTTCAAGACAAAAATTATAACTTTCCCCACAACCTTGTGGAAGCATGCAATGATCCAATGAGTGCTTGTTCAACCAAGGCTGAGTCTACCTAGCGTGCTGTGCAGGAAGCTGGAGTGCCTGTAGGGGTGGGCCAGTGGGTAGGGGGTATAGAGGTGAGTAATTCGTACTTTGGCACCCTGACTCTAATGCAGGCCTAAGCCTCAGGGAGCTTCCACCACCCACCCTGCTCAGTTCCCCAGACCATTGCTTTCTGGCTACACTGCCTTCTCTGCCTCCATCTCATACCACCCAGGCTGTACTGTCAGTGTCTAGATGCTGGTTACCAACCTATCTACAAAAATAAGTCACCTCAAATCAGCATTTTTCTGGTAGCTCAATCTTGTGCAGTTCCATGGAAGAAATATTGCATTGGCCAATGGGAGTAATCCATTTGCCCAGCCACCTTCCTGGAACCTGGGCCTGGTGACAGGGCCCCAAGACAAGCCCAGGTGTGAGGGTCAGAGTCACCGGGAAATCTGGCTGAACCAGTGTAAGGAGTGGCTGAAAGGTAGGTTAGAAGATCCCTCTGAAGGGATGATATGGGACCTGGAGCAATGGCTGACAGATTCCCAGCCTAGGATCTTGGTCCCTCTCCTGAGTGGTATTGCTGGCTCCCGATAATCCCAGGCACCAGAGAGGAACTACTGGATTAAAAAATGTGGTATAAATAAACGATGGAACTAGACAATTTCAAGGATGATGCTTCAGAGCACAGGCCTCCTGAACCATCTGCTGAGGCCTTAAGGTGGTGCTGCTGGGTCGAAGCCCTCTATATCAACCTGCTAGTAATTATCCAGGCTAGTTTATATTCTGACACTTCAAGGTTCATTAGAGGAATGCAAACACCTTCTCATCTTGTTCCTTATTTCTCTTAGAAATACGGAAATCATAGTTAAAAGGGATTGATTCTGAGATTATTTATTCTGGGAAATGTAACAAAGAAAAATTATCAGTTGACCAATCTAAGCACTTTAAATTATTAACAACGATGAAATCAAAAGCATCAGTACAACTTTCCAGAATCGCCTCACCTTTTCTTTCTTTTTTTTTTAATTTATTTTTTAGTTGGAGTCTCACTCTATCGTCTAGGTTGGAGTGCAGTGGCACACTCACAGCCACCCTAGTGTAGACTTGCTAGGCTCCAGTGATTCTTCTGCCTCAGCCTTCCAAGTAGCCGGAACTACAAGCATGTGCTGCCACGCCCAGCTAAGTTTTGATTTATTGTAGAGATGAGGTCTCGCCATGTTGCCCGAGCTGGTCTCGAACCTACGTGCTCAGGCAATCCACTCACCTCGGTCTCCCAAAGTGCTGAGATTACAGGTTGAGCCGCCGCCGAGCCTGGCCACTTCACCTTTTCTGAAGTGAATAAATGTGGTAGGAAGGGAGGGCTGGCTTTCCACTACTATGAGTCTATTATTTTTAAAAAATGTACTACAGAGTATTTGTCACAAGTAATGAAACTGTACTGCATTTAACCAAACACAGGAACTACCTGCAGAGGGCCTGGCTGGAGTCTCAGGCAGCGTCACTGCTTCCCTTTCTTTGGAGAGAATGACAAAGACTCAGATCATGCTGCATGATGGACCTCAGCCAACTGCCTTGAAAGCCCCTGAAAAGGAGGCACCCATGATTGTCAGTTGACTTAGAAGTGTTGACTGACTGGCACATCAGGAAGGGATGGCTTCAAAGAAGGGAGAAGTCCATGTGCTTTTGCGTGAGTAGGACCCTGGCCCCTTCATGGGGAATTACAAGACAACATGTCCACCCTCTGGAATGTGGGGGTTTATCTTCACTATCTGCAATGCTGTTTTTTTTTTTTTGAGTTGGAGTCTCACTCTGTCGCCCAGACTGGAGTGCAGTGGCCGTTCCCGGCCACCGCAGCCTCGACCTGCTGGGTTCTGGTGATCTTCCGCCTTAGCCTTCCAAGTAGCTGGAACTACAGGCGCGCACTACCACACCTGGCTAATTTTTTGATTTATTATAGAGATGAGGTCTCACCAAGTTGCCCAGGCAGGTCTTGAACCCGCGGGCTCAGGCAATCCACTCACCACAGCCTCCCAACGCGCGAGATTACAGGCTGAGCCGCCAAGCCCGGCTTGCAATGCTGTTTTTATGGGACAATTACATCACAGCAAAAAAAAAAGAAGGAAGAAAAAGTGCATTTCATGTAAAATGGGGATCATTATGATAATACTACTTCATTAAGTGAGAAAATGAATTTTCTCAATTTGTACAATAAAGTGCTTCTCAGATTTTATTTTGCATATAAACTCCTCAGGGATTAAAAACATAGATTCTGATTCAGTAGGTCTGGAGTGGGGTCTGGGATGTCGTATTTATGGTGTTCAGGTCTACCTCCATGGCTGGGCTGGGGCCCACACCGACTGGTGAACTGTGAGGCACCCTGCATGCTGTTCACGGGCTCACTGCTACTCACACAATTGCAATTATCTCAGCCTATGAAGTGGTCAGCTGGTTAGGAAAATATACTGTGTGCTCTCAGGCTGAGGTCCCTGTGGAGCCTGAATCTTGAAAGAAAAAAAAAAGACTATTTTTGTGTTTAGGGCTCAGTAGGATACATTGAGACTGAGAATCATGACCCTTAAAACTAACTATCCCATGATCTTACTACGTCTCTTCACGATCTTACTACAAAACATGCATCCTCCCCAAACACAGGTTTCTTCGCTGAAAAACAGGAAAAGAATGCTGAAACTCCTCTCCAGCTCAGGCTCTGAGAAGGTGATTTAGATGCTATTTTCTTAACGACTTTGAATGCTGGGTGAGATTTTTAAAGCAGAACAAATCTAGGTTGCTGAATGCCTGGAGACCTAGGAAGCTGCAGGGTTGAGTGCTTTTCCTGCCCTCTCCTGTTCTGGTTGCAAGGTAAAATTCCGATTCCATGCTGTAGAGAAAGGGGCAGAAAGCAACACATGTTTTAATCCTCTTTGCTAGCTGCCAGGAAGCCAAACTGCTGACTGTGGAGTTAAAGGAAGAGAAACAGGGGCTGGGAGAAACAGATCAGGGAAGAACTGGAAAGGGAGAAGGGAGGAGGAAGAAGATGTTCTGAGTAAGGAAGAAAAGAAAGACAAAGGTGGAGCAGACAAGATGGCCTAAGAGCCACTGGAAAGAGTCTGAAGACACATTCAATAGGGGTTTTGTTTTTTTTTTTCATCAAAAGATATGAAAACAGGAACTCCAAGTCTGTTAACAGCTTTGCTTTTTTTTTAAATAGTGAGATGTCCTGTGATAAGTCAGTAACCCAGAGGCAGTATGAACTGACCCTAAGCATCCAGGCATGCCAATATAATATGATTGGAAGCAACAGAATGTATGCTCTAAATCACTGACAAAAATACATAAAAATGAGGGTTATTTCTTTCCACACAAAAGTGCTTCAAAGAAGATAAGTTTAATGCACTGTATTAGCAAGATTAAGATCTGCAAGGACACCAGTGGGGCCATTCATCAGGAGATGTGGGAGGTCACACTTTCAAGGCAGGATGCATGCTTGGGGACAAGAGGAACAAGCCTAATGTTTCTGCAGACCTAAGGAGGCTTCTTCTGTAGGGGTGCACATTCTGACATAGTATAGTCACAGAACACAAAGAACATATGACATCCACAAGCAGACCCTGCTCTGTCATAGAAATGGAGGAGCAGACAGAGAAATTGACCCAGGAGGAGAAGGCTCCCCTGCTGCCCTTGATGTCACCTGCATTTATTTTATTCATAAGAGTGAGGTGTTATGTTAGACACTGTGGTTGGGGATGGGGGTAGAGAGGATGTGGAAAACAAACAAGAATCTTCACCTTGGGTATTCTGCAATCTCATGAGCCCAGAACTCAAAGCAACTTGTGTTTCTCTGTATCTTAGTTCAAAGTTTCAATTCTTGCTCCTTTTGAAGCCCTGCAAGTAAGGTATTATAGATCAAAAAAATTCATTAGAGCTGGAAGAAACCTAAGCATTTGGGGATGAAGAGATCAAATGGAAAATCCAGAGCAAAATCTGGAGGCTTCCTGATCTACTTCTTTCTTTCTACCTTTAATCCTGTCTTTCCATGCTAGCTGTATCTCCACCATCGTCCTGGTGTCCAGTTTTTCCTTCTATTTTCTTAGCCAATTCTTTAAAGTTATAAAGTTGGAAGTGCTATGCGGAGTCAAAAATTTTAGCCTTCCACTCTTTTGGATTACATAACATCTTGACAGGCTACCTTCTCTTCTCTCTAGCTACCCCTAGGGACAATTTTAAGAATTGTTCCTAGTGCTACCCCCTCCTTATTGCTATCCTTTTGCTAGACTATTCTCATTATCTAAAGAAAAAAAAAAAAAGATCCTCAGACTGAGGCAATGTCTGTCCGGTTTCTTTTTTTGAAATGAATAAAAGTCACCTCCTAGGTGTCCCCACTTCGACTGTCTCTCCAAGTATGCTGTGTACAGCTGCAACTCTATCTATGGATGGTGCTCTGTGGGGTTACGTGTCAGCACCTGCCACAGCAGTTGCCAGACCCATCAGCAGGTGATCCACGGAGGGGCATACCTGGGAGCATGTGCCACAGGGGAAATGAACAGCAGGAGATGAGAGCAGCAAGGAGGGGTTAGGATTTTAGGCAGTAGCAGAGAGGAAAAGGCACAGGGAAAGGGAACTCGGAGGAGCAAAAGCAGGGTGCGTGGCCAGAAAGGAGCCAATGGGAGAGAGCTGAGTGTGGGCACTCTGGGGGTCCAATTGGCTTAATGGTAAGGTTTCTGGAAAAACAATAAAAGGGAAACTCAGCAAGAGGGACTATTATAGATGATCCCTATCAATACCAGATTTGGGAAGTTGGGATCAAATGTCCAGGTGATTGTGTATATGCTCCTGGCCTGTAAGGCCACAACTCGGCTTTTAATTCATCTTGGGAAAAAGCCTTTTGCCCACTCCCCAAAGCTAGGCAGCAATTCAAGCTATCAAAGAACAAAGGTTTCGCACCTGTAAGGAATGAACTTCCATACATGTGGATTGACTGGCATGGTGTGAACTTGCTGGATATCCTGTCATAGGCATCTGGAGCAAGATAGGCCCCCAAAAGGAGCTAGAGCTATCTAGTGTCACTTCCTCCTTACTGCTTCCTGCCCTTGAGGTGTGGAGAACAAGATAGAGACTGTCAGCAGTTCATGAGAGGACATGTGCCAAATCCTTGTATCCTTCTCTTTCTCCAGGATTTTGGCCAGTAGAACATAATCATAGAACTGAGTCATGAACAGATCATAATATCACATAGACCTCAATTCTGGCTTGAAATCCAAGGCTGACATGAGGTTCTTGTCTTTCTCCCTATGAACTGGACATAGCTGGACGTGTGCAACAGGAATACTTGACTTGGGTACTCAGTAACAGGTTCAAAAGCAGGATCTGAGAATATGAGCTGCATGGGAATGCAGAGTTCAAAGTAAATAGGACCTCAGACCCAGACAGGAATACTGCCTTCACTGCTGGATGTCAGCTTTATCTCTGCTTAACTAGGTCCAAGGTATCACCTTACCCCACCTCACCCCACCTCCCATGGGGGAGACAAAGAATGAAGAGGGTGGATGGAAGCTGCTTTCTAGAAACCTGAGAGCTGAGAATAGGGTTCCTCCCTTCTTCCTAGAGATCTGGCATCCTTCTCAATCACATTCATTCTGACATGAAAGACCCCTTCTTTTGAAGAATAGAAACACTTTAAACACGCTTGAGTTTGGAATTGCAGTTAAGTTTCAGCATTTGGGACATAATTTGGCTCACATAACCTGAGTCTTGTACTGTTTGCTCTTCTTCCTAGACAGCAGTCATTTTTGTTGTCTAAGCTGCAAGCACCGAGAGTAGAAATCATACCTTCCACTTCTTTAACTCCTATGGCATGGCAGCTAATAAAGGCTAAACATATAGTATGTGTTCACACTATTCCTGAAGGCTAGATTTGGAAACTTTGAATCCTAAAAAACTCCCCTCACCCTCTTCTATTTAATCCAGTCTTTTTCTGCTAGTCCCTGCTACACACTGTCTGTCCCTCCATCCCTGATTCTCCTTAAAACCCTGCTGGCAACAAGCAACCCCAGGTTCCACGGCCTGAATTCAGCCAAGGAGTGTGGACAGCAGTACATTGCATCCTTGCCTGCTTCCAACTCCCAGATTTGTTCCCATCACTGCATTGGAGTTAATGAAAAGTGTGATAAACCCATGGTTTCATTTTCCCTTAATTAATACAAGCAATTGAATTGTACTAAAGTCATTTTGGTTTGAAGACTGAGTCCCTCGTCAATATATCACTTGCTGGAAGTGACAGAAGCTCTTTGTCTTGAGCTCAGACAACCTGTCTCAGGCTGTGGCCACCAGGATCTTCTCCAAGGCTGGCTGCCTTCCCTGGGGCCGACAGTAAGTTGGCTAATGTCAAGATCAATGTGTTACCGTGAAAATTAACTGAGCTTCCAGTGGGCAAAGGAGTACATTAATAACGTTCTCCATACCTGGAGGCTCAGAGAAGTTCCCTGGCGGTGGAGGCTTTCCTAAGTCCTTCCCTCCATTTATGAGCAAGGGTGAAGGAAACAGTTTATGCCCCCTCATTATCTCATCCAGGATAGCTGAGGATGATTCAAGAGGAGAAGGAGTCAAGTGACCCATCCAGTATGACTGTCTTGAAAGATGAACTCTAAAACATTGGAGCTCTTGAACTCCTTACCAAGAGGAGAAAAGTCAAGGACAAAGGGATGTAAAGGGCTTTGTGTGGTAGGTGGGGCAGGAGAAGGGAATGCAATTGGGTCTAAGAGAAAGTACCTAAGTTAGAAGTTCTCATCCCTGGTGGTTCATCAGGTCCACCCAATGAGCACTTTAAAATGTCTTGTACCCATGCTTCCATATTGGTGGAATTGGCCTGGGGTGGTCTCCAGTATCAATATTCTCTAAAAACTTCCCAGGGAACTCTAATGTACAACTAGGGTAAAGACCCAGGATTGGTAAATCAAGGATTCCTACTGCTTTCACTTTCCAAGTGCTAGTTCCACCTGTAGGTTCCTGGACTTCTTCTGTTAAGTCATTCAGTGCCTAGGAATATAGAAGGCTGTTTACATCTTAAAGTGTTCTCAGACCTCCTGACAACTGCCAGCATCTATGCAAAATATACTGTCATGATGTTGACACCAGAAGCTTTATTACAGGTGAGACTGGAAAAGGAGACCTTGCTGTGGTAAGGGTCAGGTCTGATAGCATCTTCTGCAACTCATCAGTCGCCAATAGTAAGGGACCCCAGATATCCAAACAAAGAGCATTTAGACAAGAGTAGCTTCCTTCCAAATCACAGTGAAGACGTGAGCTTAGCTTGGCTTTAGTTGTGCTCTGTTTTCTAAAATGGGTCCATCAGGTGTAGGAAGAGTCAGGACATGACTTTTATAGTCTAGATGATACTGTGGACCCATTGAGAATGGTCCTGAGTGAGTAACACAGAAACAACCAGTGTATCTGCGAGGATGTGGCATAATCCCTTTCAAAGGAAGTGCAGAGTTGTGCTAGAGAGAGACGAGAGGATAAGGGCAGAGGCAGACAGACAGAGAGAAAGAGAAAGAGAATGAAGATATAAAACGCTGGAATTCCCAACAGGCAGACAAATGGCGGGGGACAGAAGTTTAAATCCATTTGATGAACAGAGTAGCCCATTTGAGTTAAAAAAAAAAGTAGCTAGATTTCCATTCTAAAAAGTATTTAAATATAAACTGAAACTAATAATTCCAACCAAAACAAGGTAGGGGTGGAAGAAAAAAATCATTATTTTTAAATAGCAGAGATTAAACAGCTAAGTTATTGACAAAACGTTTAAGTACATTTGAAAAGTTTTTATTTGTTTTACATGTTTTCCTCTTATGATTACAGTTATTTGTACTCTAAACCAACAGGGTTATTTCAGTATTAACAACTAAAAGTGAAATGAATTCTGAGCAGTAAAACTACTGCTTTAAAAAAACTCAATAATTAAACAACTGTAATTAAAAAGACAAAACGACCAAGGCATTGCATGAGATGCTGCTTCTTTCATTTATGTATGTCTTTAAGAAAGTCTGCCTTCACCTTGCCTGCAGCCTAAGCAGGCACGACCTGTCACTCAGGCCCAGTGTCTTAAAGGAAACCACTGTCTTGACAGAGCAGAAACATCTTGTGCCACAGTGTGGTCAGTGGATCACCAGTACCTTATGTTACCTGAGGGTTCTCGGGAAAAGTGACTTCTTGAGCCCAAAGCAGACCTACAGGGCTGGCATCTGTTAGGAGGTGGGCAGTGTGCAAAATCTTTAATTACTGACAGCACCAAAGTAAGTCTGTGACCCCTTGCTTGCCTTTGGAGGAATTAAAATTTTCCTTCTAACACCAACTCCATCTGACTTGTTTTCCCTGGAGATTAATTTATTTGTAGAGCAACACTAAGAATGCATTTGTTTCTATAAACTGGATGAACATATATTAGGTTTTCCTAGGACACTTCTAGTTGACACCTGTCTTCCAAGCATGGCTATTAGTAGTCACCTTTCTCCAAAGAATGTGATAAACAGTTGGAGGTATACTTCTAGCCTGCTGAAGGCTCTACTGTCTGGCTCGAGGGCCTAGGATGCTGCTAGCATCTTGCTGCACGTGGGGCTATCCCAACACTCACTTTTTAATCCAGTGAGATGCATCAGCTTAGCACCAAGCAGGGTATGTGTGGCCCTTCTGATGCAGGACTCTGCTAGACTAAGGATCAAGAAAGATTCCACGTGCTATCTTTTTCCTGGAGCTCCAGACCCATCTGCTACACTCTTCTCTGGGGAGACAGACAAGAGCAACTGATTGGATCCTAAGTCAACCAGAGTGGTGGGGGAGACAGATAAGAGCGGCTGATTGGATCCTAAGCCAACCAGAATGGTGGGGGGTGGGGGAGGGTGGGGATCAGCATTGCAGATTCCTGGGGTGGAAACCCACCTATAGTTCCTGGGATCCTGTCCCAAAGTCCTGGAAAACCAGATACCTGTGCATTTCTGAAATGGTCTAGATGACACAGAACACTGAAAGAAAAAGCCCTAAGGTCTTTGCAGGCTGTTGAGGAAATGCCCTTTTGAGGATGAGCATAGCCCAGTTTCTGCAGATGAGGCCATGATGCAGTCTGACTTCTCTTGCCTTCTCTCTTTTCTTTTCTTTGCTTCTCTCTCTTTTATCCTTTCCCTGTATTAGTTCCCACCATCACAGCTGCATGACAATGATGCCAACTATCAACTTTCATTAGTATTTTCCAAATACTTGTATTAGCTTCCAGACAAAGTGCCCCCAAGTCTAGGCAGCACAATTGGCATGCAGGCAATGACCAGACACATTCTACACACTTCGTGGAGCATAAAGGTCTGAGCTCTGAAGCGTCACTGGGAGATAGCGCTGCTCACGCACCCAGCTCTAGCACACACTGAGAGAAAAGGATTAGGAGGTGTGCACTCAATGGGCAAAATCTCTGCTGGTGGTGGGGGTGGGTGTGGGAACCCCTTGGAAACTTTCTTGTCAAGGGCTCTCCTCATCTGTACCTTGTGCTGCTCTAGGTAAGTCTGCCCTCCCCCCCACCCCTTACCACCTAATTTAGACTATGGTCAAGCTGACCTCTCTTCAAAGATTTCTGTCTTCCTGAACTCCCTTCTTAGCCTAGTCACCTTATAAATCACTTTATACATATGACCTTCTATGACTTTGTGCTAATAGTATAAATAATGGAAAAACCACAGAATTCAAGATCAGAAGACCCAGGATCCAATCCCAGTGTAATCACTAATATGTGATTTTCAGTAAGTGTCTTTAGCACTCCAAACCTCAATTTTTTTTTCTATCAAATACAAAAATTGCATTGAATGAACTCCAAGGTCATTAACCATTTCAACATTTCATAACCTTTCATAACCTAACAATAGGTTATTTTTGTTTCTTTCTCTTTTTTTAAATTTAATTTTATTGTAGAGATGTGAGATTTGGGATACAAGTCTGGATTAGCTACACAAGTAGGCTGCATGTTGGTGAAGTTTGGGCCTCCAAATGGTCCTCACTTCCCCTGGCTTAGGACCAGGTATCCTTTGTGTTGTTACATCCCCCTACACCCTGCACCAACCTCTGGTAATGCCCAGTGATTGATGATCCCTCCCTTGTGCTAATGTGATTAATGTTCAGGTTCCACTTATGAGTGAGAACATGCGGTGTTCTGTTGTTTCTGTGATAGATCGCTAAGTATGATTGTCTCCAACTCCATCCAATTTGCTGTGAAGTTCATGATTTTTTTCTTCTTTATGGCTGTGTAATACTTCATTGTATATATGTGTCACATTTTCTTTATCCTGTCCACTTTCAATGGGCAGTAGGGTTTCCATGTTTTTGCTATTGTGAATAGTGAGACTATAAACATGCATGTGCAGATGTCCTTTTGGTAGAATGATTTATGTTCTTCTGGAGAGGGATTGCTGGATTGTATGGAAGGTCAATTTTTAGTTCTTTTAGGAATCACCACGCAGCTTTCCATAGATGTTGAACTAGCTTGCACTTTCAACAACTGTGAAGAAGTGCTCCTTTTCTCTGAACCCATGCCAGCATCTGTTGTTTTCTGATTTATTAATGTTGGCCATCCTTACTAGAGTTAGGTGGTACCTCACTGTAGTTTCTTTTGTCCCTACCCCCAATCATTGTAGTTTTGATTTGCATTTCTCTGATGATTAGTGAGGCTGAGTGTTTTTTCACATATCTGTTGGTTGCTTGTATATCTTCTTTTCAAATGTGTCTATTCATGTCCTTTACCCACTTTTTATTAGGGTTGTAAGTTTTTTTTTTCTTTCAGCTCATTTGAATTACTTGTAAATCCTGGATGTTAGGTCTTTGTCAGCTACATAATTAACAAATTGTTTTTTCCCATTCCGTGGGTTGTCTCCCCCTCTCTTGATGGTTTATTTTGCTGTGCAAAAGCTTTTCAGTTTGATGAGACCTCACTTGTCTATCTTAACTTTTATGACATCCACTTTGGGGGATTTGGTCAAGAATTGATTGCCTATTCCACTGTGCATAAGAGTATTTCCTACATTTTCTTCTAGGATTCTTATACTTTGAGGTTTTACATTTAGGTCTTTGTTCCATTTAGGGTTGATTTTTGCATATGGTGGCAAGTAAGGATCCAGTTTCATTCTTCTGCCTATTGTTAGCCAGTTTTCCCAGCACCATTTGCTAACTATGGTCTCCTTTTCTTAGTGGTTGTTACTGGTGGCTTTGTTGAAGATGACTTGGTTGAAAGACTGAGCTTTTGCTTCCAGAATCTCCATCCTGTTTTATTGGTCTGTGTGCCTATTCTTGTACCAATACCAGGCTGTTGGGTTACTGTAATCTTGTAGTACATTTTAAAGTCTGGAAGTGTGATATGTCCTGCTATGTTCCTTTTGCTGAGGATTGTTTTGTCTATTTTTGCTCTTTTTTTTGTTTCCACAAGAATTTCTGTATTTTTGCTTCCAGGTCTGTGAAAAATGATGCTGGTAATTTGATGGGTAACGCATTGACACCGTAGATTGCTAGGTAATCTGTCAAAAGCCTCCTCTCACTGATAATCTACTTCGGTAAAGTCTGAGGGTACAAAATCTATGTGCAGAAGACAGTTGCATTTCTATATAACACCAACAACAAGCAGACAAAGTGCCAAATAAAAAGCACAATCCCATTCACAATAGCCATAAAAAATTGAAATACCTTGGCATCCACCTAACCAGAGAAGTGAAATATCTTTACGATGAGAACTACAAAACACTGCTCAAAGAAATCAAGGATGACACAAACAAATGGAAAAACATTCCATGCTCATGGATTGGAAGAATCAATATTGTCAACAGTATGGTTTCTGACCAGGAATCCTAAAAATTCCTTAAGTTCTAGAAATCTGATAAGTATGGGGTTGTTCTAGAATTCCAGTCTAAGAGCTCAAAGTCCCTGACACACAAAGGAACATAAAGTCTCTGCAGAATGGACCTAGGCCACCCTGCTTTATCTGAAGTCTTGACAATGTAGGCACAAAAATAGAGAGACACCATGACAATTTCAAGGGAGCTCTCATCTGTCACTGCTTGGTGATGGGGAGGAAAGAGAGGTTTTGACAATTATGAAGGACTGTGTGTGTCTGAAGGTAATGTCTTGTGTTAATGGGGGAAATTAATTTTTTCCTTTCCTTTCCAATACTCCTATTCATGTAGATTTTGACAAGTAGCTGTTCCTTTTTTCCTCCCTCTGATGGGTAGATTGGAATAATGTCTTATGGGTATAACTAATCATCCACTTATATGATTTGAGGCCCATTTTCATGGGTCTGAGGGTATACTCCAAATGCAGGAAAATGATGCTTCTGTCTACTTTCTGCCCTCCTGTGTCTTTGCTAAAAATATCCCTTCTTAGTTACATGACTCACTTTGCTAATCCTTCCCAACCAGAGAGCAGACACTGAGAGACAGGAAGGGGCAGCCATGGTAGGGAAGGCAATGCTTGGTACAGCACCGAAAATTCCCATTCACATCCACTGTTGGCATTGGTCTGTGTTTATACTGATGCAGCACCCACAATTCCTAGGGGCCAAATGGAATTTGAGGAGACCAAGGTTTTGGCCCTTGCCCTGCCACTAACTAGCCAGGAACCCTGAGCAAGCCACTTCACTTCACCCTGCCTCACTTTCTTTATCTGCAAATGAGGAGATTGTGCCAGCTCATTTCTTAGGTGTCCCTCAGCCATAGTTCTTTCCTAATTCTATTTGTGACAGTCTTTCTGGCCTAGTAGATAGAGATTTCTCATTTGTCACCAGTCCCTGGACAGCACCAAGCATTTGATTTGGGCCTGGAACTTTTGGAAAGTAAAGTTTGGAGGTGTGGGTTCCTTTTCTGCCCTAGAAACTTGGGCTGGCTCTGGTTCTGGAAGTCAGAGCAATTGAGTACACTGTGATGTGATGAGGCTCAGGCAAGAGCCCGCCAGCCCCCAAAGCTCCTCCTAGGCCCCTGCTTTGCCACCCCCTTATCTCCCCACCCCACCTGCCTTTGCTAGATGTTCTGGCATTTAATGGTCACTACAGTCAGGGCCTCTATCAAAATTAAAACATCTTGCTTGGAAAGGAAGGAATGTTATGTTGATTCCTAGATTTCCCCCCTCCCTCTAGCCCAGATTAGTTTATCAGTTTTATTTCATTGCCTTAGGAGACATGGAGCCTACATTTTCTTAGCAGATAATGATAGTCTGAAGAAGAAACACAAAGATGACTGGAAGGTGATGAGGTTTCAACCAAGCAGGCCTGGACCACAGGATCCTGGACAGAAACAGGTAGTTTGGAAGGGGCTGCTGAATTTCAAATCACATAAGGCAGATTCCCCGGAGCCTGGTGCAGTGTTTGTGGATTTTTAGGACTACCACAATGGGAGCTTCTGCAAAGAGTGAGTCATGATAGGTAGTCTCAGCAACCTTTGTAACACAGTGAGCTTACTCCATTTACACTCAACCCTAGTGTTTTTTTTTCAGTTAGAGAATATTGTACACTGAGAGTAAGTCATGAAATTAATGTTAGTAGCTGTGAGGTGTTTATGGCTTTCTGCGTATTATACACACATTCACAGACAGATACACATGTGGTATAAATGCATAACAGTAGAAAAATATTTAGTAGAGAAAGTAAATACAGAATCATTATTTTCAAACTTTCCTCATGATTAAGGAAACAGCGTTATACCAGGCTCAGGAACAATCTCTGTCTGACTTTTCATGTACACTTGGATAGGTTACTTAACCACAAGTAAAGGAGTTGGGTTAGATTATTTCTAGAAAGTGTTAACTCTAATTTCTGATAGTCTGATAGTCAATTGGTTGAAAAAGTAATATGTGCTCCTTCCAATCATTGACTCAAATTATGTATGTGCATGTGTGTATATGTGTGTAAAGTAAAAACACAGCAAAATAAGGAATACATCTCACCCAGAATCTCATGAGAAGAAACAAAGAGATAAGAAAGCCCAAGGATGCTCAAGTTTAGCAAATCACAAGGCAATTCATCTTGAGAAGAAAACAAGTGATATTTACATTATTAAATCACAATTACAAAGCAAATCAGCTGCAGAAGAGAAGAGACCATTTCCATCAATTATTACTGAGCTGAACATAATTTTTCAATCACCAGCAGATTGTAAATGGGGGCTACAGCTCATCTAGGAACTCTTCTATCACAGGAGTTATTAATCAGATATTAACTTTGTCGAATTAGCAAGGACACCGATGAGACGGCGAGGAAAGTAGAAAAAGTACAGGGGGTAGGGACGAGGACACAGCAGGTTAATGCCCGAGCCACAGAACACTCTAGAAGGCCCGGGTTCGGTCCCTTATGCAGCTAGTACTGCTGCGGTATTGAAGAACCCACTTAGCTCTTGTGTTTTTGTTTCCAAAGAGTTAACATATGAAGAGGTAAAAATAAATAAACAATGCCTGGTTTACTGGCTGTTTTGCTCCTGCTGCAAGAGGGCGGCAGTGGCAACCGTGTGCGTTGGGACGTAACTATGCAAGAGCTCTGGATTTGGAGTACAGCTCTGCTTTCAGGCCTTGTTGTGGTATCTCTATTTAGGCCCCTAAAAGTCTGGATGCTTCCATCCGGGTGAAATGTAGATTTGTGAAGAATGAAAGCACAGACACAAGACTGTTTTGTGTGGTCCCTCAGTGTGCTGGTGTTACAAAATGGCTCATTTCAGAGCTCTATGAACATTTTTATCAGTTTAATGACTTTCCACGATTTTTTTGGCCCCCTATTTTCGATCTTCCTTTATCTACCACTTTTGCAAACTCTATCTCTGCTGGATTTCTGTGCAATAGACAATAGGTTTCAATTTTCCTAAACTGTTTGGCTCCTTCTCAGGGTCCAAAGTCCACCTCCTCTTTTACCACATCATGGGCTAGTCTATATAATTGTGTTCTGTTCTCGGAGCTATAGAAGACTGGAAGAATAGGAGACGTTTGCTCTTCCCCACCCCCAAAAAGATGCCAGGCTTTGCTAGTGCTCAATTCTTAGCTTTTTGCCTCAGGGCTGTTAATGACTTTTGTGTCATGGGGTCTAAAGCAGTTGCTAGGCACCCAGAAGATTATTACCATCCAGGCTTTTGTTTCAAAGAAACAAGCAAACAAAAACTCTAGGTTCATGGAGGTGGGTGTGGGCCAGACTAGAGGAGGATGGGTGGTCCAGGCTGGGGGACTTGTAAAGGTGCCCCCACCAGTGGCAGACTACCTGTTCATTTCCCACGCAAAATCCAGTAAGTGGCACTTCAGACTGGATAATCGTGAAGCTGGATCTAGAAGCTGTGATCAACTAGCTCTTCCTCCCTCCCTCCCTTCCTCCCTCTCTCCCTTTTCCCTTCCCTCCTCCTTGCACTCCATCCCTCCTTTCCTTTGTTCCTTTATTCAAAAAACATATTTTTGAACTCTTCAACAATGAGCCTCCCACCGAAGACTGAAAACTAGTGACCCTTTTCTATGTCATGCTTTGGAAAGACAGTCTCTCAAAACATGACTTAGTGTGAATATGAATTTCTCTCCAGCCAGATGGGCAGAGTGTCAACAGATAAACCACAAACACACTGACCATTCTTTTTTTTTTTTGAGTTAGAGTCTCACTCTGTCGCCCAGGCTGGAGTGCAGTGGCACACACACAGTCACCCAGTGTCGACATACTGGGCTCCAGCGATCCTTCCGCCTCAGTCTTCCAAGTAGCTGTATCTGCAGGCATGTACTACCATGCCTGGTTAATCTTGAACCTGCGGGCTCAGGCAATCCACTTGCCTCAGCCTCCCAAAGTGCTGGGATTACAGGCTGAGCCACCAAGCCTGGCCCATACTGACCATTCTTATGACTGAGTTTCATAGGCTACAAATCATACATGTTATTCATAAACCTGCCCCCCCTCCTCCTTTCCCCTAGACATCTCTGATTCTTCTTTCAGGTCTCTACTTAGATGTCATTTTTCAGGGAAGCCTGCTATGTAGATATTTCCTTTTTGACCCTCAGACATCTTTTTCACCCTTCTTGGTCCTGCTCTTTTTTTCCAAGCATCTGATGTATGTGGACTACACCAACTGGTCCCCTTCCCTTTGCCTTCTGGTTGGGGTGGTCAGTGGGAAGCCCAGCAGGTGACCAGAGGAAGGAAAATGTAAGCACAGCTATGTGTTTCCCAGCAGGGTTACCTCCAAAGCCTGGGACACTACATCAAAGGAATAGCTCCTCTCAAGGCAGCCACTCCATACACTCCGCCCTTCTATGTCAACACCTGGCTGGCCTGCAACAGTCCTGCTGTTATTAACCAGAAATGCTGCACTATCTCATGGTCTCCCTACATCCTGCTCACACCTTATAGGTAATTTCTTCATTAAACCTGCCTAGGGTTACTCAAAGTTGGACGTGCCAACAGTTTCTTGCTGGGGCCCTGACTTATATGCCTTCCTTGACCCTTAGGTATTTCTTAGATGTCCCTCACCTGGCTCCCACAGAACCTGCATCTATCATTTAATTGATCACTTTAGAATACTGGCTCTCATCCTAGTCATTTTGCCACAGGACATATTTGGCAGTGTCTGGAGCCATTGGTGATCTTTATACTTGGGATTGAGAAAGGTGTGCCACTGGCATCTAGCAGGTAGAAATCAGGAATGCTGCTAACAACCCTAAAATGCACAGGTCAGTCTTCCATGACATAGACTCATCTAGCTCCAAATGCCACTAGTGCTCAGGATGAGAAGCTTGTCTTGAAGCATAAATACATGTTGAATAGCCACTAGAGAGAAGGATGCTCAGTGAAGGCAAGAACCATCTGCTTCATACCCAGGAGCTCGCTGGTGCCCAGCACAATTCATGACACATGGTACGGCCTCACGAAAGAGCTGTTACAAAGTTTAAAAAGTCAGTCCATTCACTAATGAGACACATCCTAGTTTTGCATCATCTAATTGTCTGGTGCTGAGGATAAAACTGATTATTCATATCTAAATATAAGCTTAGCAAGAAATAGCCCAATAAATGCATGGTGATTAAACTCCTCAGCAGGGTTGCAAGGAAAGAGCAGATCATATTTAGTTGGGGGAGGCTGGTATAAAGAAATATAGCTTAGGCTGTAGAGTAGAGAGTGCTGGAAGCAGCCTTGAAATGTTCTCATCTCAATAGGCACAACTGGGATGGCACACAAGGCAGGAAGAGGGTGTAACCAGAGCGAGGAGGAAGGAGAAATTCCTCAAATTATATTGGAGGTTATTTCATCATTGGTACTGCTTTTCTGAGGAAAGTTGCAGATAACTCTTGGTTAACAGACAATTCTGCCTTGTTAAATGAATGCAGGGGAATTGTACTCATGTGCCAACAGCTGTTTTCATGTTTTGCCTTCTCAATTTAGTTTCTCTCTTTCATGGGATTAATAAGAAAAGATGCCTACTATGTGCAAATCACGTGATAGTGTTTTTGGATTAAAAACACCTGGGACAAACAGACATCATTCAGAGAATATTGACTGAACTGAGTTCCCCAAAGCATGAGAGGGTCACCTTTAGCTTCTGTTTCTAGTTTTACAGACCCACCTTCTTCCAGGCAACAGCTTTTTCTTGGAAAATAAGATCAGAGTACATTAGCATTTGCATCTACACCCAGGAGAGGTCAGCAACAGGAGAACTAATCTGAAAAGTTTGATGGTGGAGGGCTGATTTGGAAGGGTGAGGACAAATGCTCAGTGAGCCGGACTCCACCCTTCTGAGGTCAGGCTTCAGTGGGCTAATATCTAATCAGGAGCCACCAAGCACCTGATCCTGTGGGAGCAGCCCCTCCAATGTGTAGATGCTCCACTGCCTCTTCCACACAATGCTCATGGCCCTCAGAGGGCTCTGGTGAGGATAGAGAGCAGATGAGGAGGAAGGCCAGCACCCAGGGCCTTTGGGGGACGTGGCAGCAGCCCTAACACTGGAACTGAGTGCAACTGATTCAATGGGGCCATTGCAGAAAGGAAAGAGGGGTTGCTTTCAGATACAATCAAGCCTTATCTATGGGAAATAGGAAGGGCTGACTTGTAGAAAACCCACGCCAGCACATAAATTGCCTCATGACTGCAGAGATGTATAATATCTGCACTCAGCCAGCATGCACACCCCCTAGAAATGATGGAATTTTCAGTCTAAAATGTCAATTTACTTTTTTTCAGTAGGGTTTAATAATCATGCACTGACCCTGGACTGAATAAACATGTCAGGGGCCTTGCCAGTATAACATCTGACTCACCCTTTTCCTGTGAGACATTTGTAATTTTATGAACAGAGTGTAACACCATTATAATAGAATGTATCACATAAACTTGGATATATTACAGGTCAAACCCTGTCTCCTAAAATATAACAGCTACATTCTTAAGTGGTCTGATCTAAATCCTATGCTCCTAATCCCAGCATTGTCAAAAAGTTCCTCTGGGTTAGCATATCTCATTCTGCTTAATTGTAAACTCTGTAAATTCAACACAGGACCACAACATTCCTTTGCTCTGCAAATGATCACACACTGTATCATACACCCATCAGGTGGGTGCCTCAGCGATGCCAACTGGCTGGTTAACCTGAAAATGAGCCTGGAGTGTGCGGTGACCTGAGATAACTTCCATGCTAAAGGTGAGGTCCTTTGACTTACAAGGTCATTTCATTCCCAGAGCAACGTCCCCTCTTGGGCCTGGATGGTTTCCTGCAAACAGTAACCACTTCTAATACAGTAGAAACAAATAGGAGTGGAGTCCCCTTTGGCAAGGTTAAGTCTTCAAATCTTCCTTTTGAGATGCCACCCAGGAATGTGATGATGAGCCCTACCTTTCCAGAGATAGTCCTTGTTTACATCTGTTGTAATTGTGAAGACAAATTTTTCATTTCCAAAAGGGTCTCAGTTTAAACAATGCATTATATATTCACCCTACATTTAAGTCACCACAGATTCAAAAGCATTTCTCTTGTGTTTAAATATCAATTAGACATTGATAGAGTCCAACTTTATTTGTCAAAACTGTTATTTGTCTATGTCATTCATTCATTCCTTCTATATATAAAAGATGACCTACTATATACACTATAATCTCTACCCTCATGAAGCTTACATTTTAGTGGGAAAAAACAGATATCAAGAAATATAACATGATATATGTTAGTGGCTAGTAATTATCAAACTTAAGTTGTAGAATCATCTCTTTCCCTGCCAATGAAATTCTATATTAAAAATTTATCAGGTAGTAAAAACAGAGCTTCTCCTGTGGGGTTGGGATAGGGGATGCTTAGCAACCCAGAGTTTATGGTTTAGTTCTTATCTCATTCTCACAGCCATTCATATCCTCTCCCTCCCTGCCTGCCTCCTTCTCTCATTTTTCTAACCCTCACAAGGCACCTACAGAGGTTTGGAAGAAACCACAGGCTTTTTATGAAATGCAGTTAAGGATAAACAGTGTCCCATTGTTAAGAGGAACACAAAGCAATAGAGGAAACAATACATAAACATATGAAACTTGAAATAACAATGAAAAATTCAACGTCAGAACAAAAGAAAAGATATCCAAGGTCTTGTGAATTAAATAGCTTATAATTCTAATAATTGCTGGAGGAATTTTAAGGCAGGAGAGGTCACATCAGGCAGGAAATTCAAATTTTATTTTTAGTTAATTATTTTAGGGTTTAGCAATTTTAATTGGAAGAAAATTCCATATATCTAGTCAAATACTCTCATGATCTACGTTGTTCATTTCCAAGTGTGCTGTTGTCAGAAACAATAGAAAATAGCTGAAAGAACTTCATGTCTTCCACCTCAGCCCATGACCACATCAGTCATCTTTTTATTTAAAAAATGATCAATGATTCTATGCATGCTTCAGGTAGAGGACGGTGAGGGTAGGGGCCTGACTCACTTTCATCAAGAAGGAAAATAATTCACCTAAGGCAACAGGTGTGGAAGAAAGAACAGCAGTGGGCATTAAAGGTCATTGGACTTGTCAGAGGAAATTATCAAATAAATGCATGCTATAATTGTTGTATTTGTTCAACACAGTCCGGTTGAAATTATTTAAAGATTCAGACAATACTTTTTCTAATACTCTATTTGTATAATTGTCTAGTTAAATAAAAGCATATTAATCCCACAATGCTTGTGTTAGGCTGTAGAAATACAGTTATATCAGACAATCTTTCCTTCGGGGAGCTGGCAGTCTCAGGGTGGCAAAGGTGATGGCAACAGAGTGTGATAAGAGCAGGTTAAGGGATATGGTGGTATCATGAGGCAGACAGGAGGGCACAGAATCAGAATGGTAGGGATGGTTTCTGGGAGAAGCCGAGACGGTAACTGAGACCTGGAGAATATTGAGGAATTGGCAGAGCCTGGAAGGGCATGTCGGAATGTACAGAAAGAGGAGTCTAGATGCTCTGAAAACTCAAGTGGACCCAAGAGACCAGTGAGATGGGCAGGACCAGTCATGAATGGTCTTGAACACCATCCTGAGGAATGGCTACTTCCAATAGGTAATAAGGCTAATAACATCAGGTGTGAGACATGTACCCTGCTCTTAAAAGCTAATGATACACTTGCCGAGTAAGGCCATACTCTCTCTCTCTCTCTCTCTCTCTCTCTCTCATTCTCTCTCTCTCTTAAACACAAATAGAATTGATGATAAAATTATTTAATTGTCCAACAAATATTTACTGAGAGTCCACTGTGTTCCATGGACTGATTAATTACAGATACTACTGCAGTGAATGGCACAAAATCCCTGTCTTCTAGTGCAGGGGACAGTCAACAGATAAACAAGTAACAAATATGATGTCAAGCAGTAATAAGCACTGTGCCAAAACAAAAATAATAACAACTAAAAAATGTTGGATGATTACCATGTGCCAAATACTTGCCATGAATTTTCTCGTTTCACTTTTTGTGGTGAAGACCATAGTGTGCCACTCAGATTCCCACTTTTGGATGGAAATACTCATTCCCCAGCTGCTTGGAATACTGTCTGCTAAGTCCCTTTCAGGAAACTGTGGCAGCAAGCTGCTTCTGTCAATGTTAGGCTCCATTCACGGTCTTGTTGAATGAGTTATTTCATTCAACAAATACTTACCATCTCCTTTGTGCTAGACACAGGTCTAGGCATGGAGGTGCAGCAGTGAACAGGGTAAGCAGACCGAGAGAGCTGGTCAACAAACCAGTAATATATTTTGTGATTGGGTGAGTGGCACGGGGTGGTGGGCAGTGTGGGGGGGGATAAACAAAGCAGGTAGAACTGGTTGGGTAGGGGAGAGCCGTGGGAATGATATTCTATCCTAGGTAGTCAGAGAATACTTTGGTAAGGTAACACGTAAACAGAGACCTTCAGGGAGTGAGGAAAGAAGACATGCGTATGTGTGGGTGGTGGAAGAGGTAGAGGACTTCCCAGCCTCCAGAGTTACATAAGCCAGTTCCTTACAAATACTCTCATATAGATAGACACACATGCAGAAAAAGATGGATAACACAGTAACTATGTATCAAAGGGCATGCACGACTCATAAAGATTACCACAAAACCCTGCTCAGACCTGAACTACACCCTATGAGACAAAAGTAATATACATCTGACTGTATTCTACTTCCTCCCTGGCCAACTCTAGTGTAGCACATCCCTGACTAGGAGCTAGCAAATGTGGATTTGAATCTAGACTTGTAATTTAATTATGCCCAGCAGCAAGATAATTTCTTCTTGGCCTGTCTTGCATGGAGGTTCCAATGAGGCAATGATGTCTAAGGAATACAAATAAATCTACCATCATAATACAGCAGTTGTCAAGTTTTTTGGTCTCAGAACCCACTGGCATTCTTTAAAAAAGTGTTGAGAATGTCTAAGAGCTTGTTTAATTATATTGGATTATACATACTGATATTTACCTGATTAGGAATTTAACTGAAAAAATAAAATATTTACTTAATAATTAATTTTTAAAAACTAATAAACACATTACATCCAACATTACCAATTTTTATAAAAAATAAATATTTTCTAAAATAAAAATTAGAAAAGCTTTTACATTTTGGCAAATATTGAAGATAGAAGACAGTTAGATTCTCACAACTGTTTCTGCATTCAGTCTGTTGTGATAGATTGTTCCTATTAAAATATGTGAAGAAAATGTAGCCTCTCTCACACAGTGAGGTAGCTAGAAGAGAAAATATTTTAATGGCCTTTTCAAATAATTGTGTATATTTTTCTTAGGCAAACACCAAAACTGACAAGTAGTTTCTTAAAGCTTAATTTCAATGCAGAATCTGAAACAAAATCAATGATCATTTTGTACTTTGTTACATTAAAATCCACTGGTCCACCTTCTCAATGTGTGTGGGCATAATCCAATCCACTGAAAACCTGAATAGAACAAAAAGGTGGAGAGAAAGGTTAATAGCTTGACTGTTTGAGCTGGGACTTCAATCTGCACCTGCCTTCCAACTCTAACATCATTGGCTCTTCTAGTCCTCAGGACTTCAGGCTTTTAGACCTGAACCAGAACTTACACTATGGACTCTCCTGGTACTCAGGCCTTGGGACTCTGACTGGAACTACAACACTTGCTCCCTAGGTCTCCAGTTTGGAGATGGCTGGTTTTTGGACTTCTCAGTCTCCACAGTTACATAAGCCAGTTCCTTATACTCTCTCTCTCTCACACACACCCCCACATCACCCCCCACCCCCCTCACACACCTACATATACATATCTCATATTCATTCTCTGGAGAACCTAGACTAATACAGATTTCTCTTTTGCTCCACACATCATTTTGAAGAATTCCATAATGGTCATGTAGAAAATCTTTATTTACTGAGATACACAGATCTTCCAAATGTTGATATACTTCACTATACAAAATTTTTTTAAAAATCACATCTGTTAATACCACCACCAATCCCATCAGAAATGTCTTTAGACATTGGAATCTGTCAAGCTTTTGAAAGAAAATACGTTTTCCAAAATTCTAAATTTAGCTGAAAGCTCATATTCCATTTTTAGCAACAAATGCTGTCAGTTGTTTTCCTCCAAGTGACAGGCCCATATTACTCATTTCCAAGAAAATATATGCCAGATACTCAAGTCTGAATAACCATGGTTTATTTGGAAGTTGTGCTGTTAAATAAATAAAAATGATGTTGGGGTTAGGGGGAGGTGGCTACTTGAGCTGGCAACCAAACAACCTAGCAAGTGGTGTTTCCTGGGGAAAATATTGTACTTAGGGCTTTGAGCATACTTCTATTTAATCTCACAGAATACCAAAAATTTGCATTCCAGGATTAAGATGCAGTTTAGTTTTTGCTACCTCAACAAGAACATTCTTAATTGAAAGTGACATATTTACTCTGAGCGCACGGCAATGAGGAAAGGAGTGACTGCCAGTAAAGTTAGATGACTAATTTGGTGAGTCCTGAGGTTCCAGCATACATACCTTCTATTACTATTGTTCTAGCAGGACAAATTGGGAAAGGCTAATAATGTCTTAGAATTACTTTGAAAATAGTTTTGACCTCACAAATCCTCTGAAAGGATCCTGAGGATCTCCAGGGATCAATGAATCCCATTTTGGAAACCATTGGTAAAATAAAAAAATTAGAGACGGAAGTAGGCAGGGTAGGAGGAAGATATATGATGACTAAAGATAAATGGGATTTCAGCAGCAAAATTGATGACTGGTGTCCTGACAGCAAAGAAGAATAAGGAAAATCTATAAAAAGCAGACATATGAATTCAAAAGCACAGCAACTTGGGGCTATCTTTTGCAGGAGCAAATAACCATGCACTTCAATTGCTCCAGAGAGTATCACCAAAATTTAGCACTGCACAGTAAACACTGTTCACAAAGATGACCTTGTGTCATTAAATTAAGGTTACAAAATATCACATATACTATGTTTAAGAAGCCAAAGGTGGGAGAGAGTTCTCTTAGGAAGAATTCCATAGAAAGAGTATTATAGCAATAATTGAAATTTTTAAAATTGCTTTGGGGTTTTACTTAGATATTTACTTGTATACTAGCTCATTCTGGATGATGGATAAACAAAGCATTTCAGTAATTAAATAAAATCCCATGAAATTAGGGAGGATTACTTGTTCCACTTTTTAGAGCAGAAAAGCTGAGTGAGATTAATGGTGTACCTACCAAGTGAACCAAAGGAAAACAGAGCATGAGTCAGGTGTTGATATTCTGAAATACATATTTGGTCTTCCTCCTGTTTCCTGACATATAGTTCCTAAAATCCTTAGAATCTCTGGAACCATAAGTGTTTTTTGTATACTAATGAGATGTCTGGGGCCTAAGGGTGCCTAGATAACTCAGGGTGGGGGCTGGTCACCAGAAAGACCAACAGCAGGATGGGGACAAAGATAGGCCGAAGGTTAAGTTGATCACCAATGGCCAATTATGTAATCATCCATGCCTATGTAATGAAGCCTCCATAAAAACCCCAAATGAGTGGGTTTAAGGAGCTTCTGAACATTTGAACACATGGAGGCCCCTGGAGGGTGGCATATCCAGCGAGATCATAGAAACTCATGGCCCACCCCTTATTTCTCACCCTATGCATCTTTTCCATCTGGTTGTTCATCTATATCCTTTGCGATATTCTTTATAATACATGGGTAAATGTGCATAAGGTGTTCTCCTGAGTTTGTGAACTTCTCTAGCAAATTAATTGAATCTCAGGTGGAGGTAGCGGGAACTGCAGCTTACCGCTGGCTGTCATAAGCATAAGTGACAATGTACTACTTTCGATTGGTGTCTGAAGCGGGACCAGTATTGTGTGTCTGAACCGTACACCTGTGACATCTGGCACTATCTTCAGGTAGATAGAATTTAACTGAATTAGAGGATACCCAGTCAGTATCCACTGGAGAACTGGTTGTTGGTGGAGAGAGACCATCACACATTTTGCTGTCCAGAGATGAAGTAGTCAGAGTTCTGTGTTGACTGTGAAAGAGAAGAAAAAACACTTTGGCTTTTTCCTACTATAACTCTTAGGTTGCATGGCACTCCTACACACACCTTTCCTGAGGCTTCCCAGTGGACGCTCCCTTATCACCTGTGAAATAAAAAAAAACTTAGCATATCTGAGAATTTAAGCCCCACACAGGAAATCTCAGGGAAGCTTAGTTTTCAGTGGCATTAACATGAACCCTGCCCATCGGTCATTCTCAGCTGTGAGCTAGTGACATTGGAAAAGAGGTAATGATTTATAACATCTAAATAATGCAGTGGGGTTTACTTCCTAGTTAGAGTCTCCTTGTTAGTGGCTCTAAGAGCAGATTCTTTGCTATGAGGCACACAAGAACACAATTTCAATTACATTTCATCATAACCTCTCTGGAAGGGAAGAAAGAATGACTGTCCAACAATCAAGGCAATATATCTTAATTCACCTAACCTGTCTCTTAGGAAAACATGAAATTCATGGCAGCGAAGCACATATCTACAGAGAAAGGGTGGTTGGTGACCATGTCTGGATAATTAGGTTTTGCTGGAAAGCAGTGCTCAGGTTTGTATCTGGAAATTGGCCCTGAAGTTCACACAGGGAGAAGATCTAGGGTACCAAAGATGGCAAAATTCCCAGACAAGGAAAAAAAGAAACTGGGGTTTCAACAAGGCCATGAACATGCTTCACTTGCTGCTGCACTGTCTGTCTTCATCAGAAGTGACTAAAGAATGTCTCCTCTATCAGTTATCTGGATGAATCAAGTTTTGAAATACCCATTTATCCACATAATGAAGCTAGAACTTTGGGGGATTTGACTTGAATTATCTGCATAATTGCTTCTACTTTCTCTTCCTTATTTTTGAGTATATATAACCCGTGAGCTTCACTTTAAAGATCTTATTACATCCACAACCCACATCAATTCATTTCCTTCTCTCCCCATTTTAATTCATTCAACATCATCCCTCTCTCCAACATTCATCAGAACACCATTATCTATCACTGAGCACAAAATGTGTGTTAAGGGCATTGTCATATACCCAGATGAAAGCACTGAGTTTTCTAATCTCTAAACTTAAGATGGGCCCCAGACTGCTCTAATAAACTCTCCAGGAAATTCTAGTGTCGTCCTCAGACCAGTAGTGCTGACATAATTTGGGAACTAGCTAAGAATGCAGAATCGCGGATCCCACCCCAGATGTACTGAAGAGCATCAGCAGTTTAACAAGATTGCAGGTGATTCTTATGTGTATCACCCCTTGAGAAGCCCTGCTGTACTGCATTTCAAAGATTGAGAAACTTTGAGGGCCAGGCCAGTTGGGTTTTAGGTTCTGCTCAGCCATACTCTGGTATAGTTTCTGAGTCATTCAACCTTCAAAGGACATCCATTTTCTCACCTGCCAAGGGAGGACCTTAGATCAGATAAGCAGTCCCTAAACGCTGCTGAGAAATCATCTGTATCACTTAAGTTGATTTCTAAAATTACAGATTATTGGGTCCCTCTTCTGGGGATTATGATTCCATAGTTTCTGCAATGCTGATAGTAGTAGCTGGGGTGGCACGGCACATATTTTCCAAATTCAAAGAGACCTAGGTTCAGACATAACTCAAACACACTATAGCCATGTAGTCTTGGGAAATTTACTCAACTGCTTTGTGATTCAGTTTCTTTGCCCTGAAAATGGAAATAATAGTATTAACTCCCTAGAGTTTGGAAGGTTAAATAATTTATGTAATTTTTGTAACTTAGCACACAAACAAAATACATTTCATTATTTTCCCAATCTTCCTCTCATTTCTGTGAACTCTTGTCACTCTTCCTTTTCCTATTACGCCCTTCCAGCTCATCAAAAAGCTTCCCTTCTCAATGGCTTTGCACATGCTGTGTCTTCTGTCTAGATTGTTTTTCTTCCAGAGAGTGCTTGCCTCCATACCTCTTCAGGTCTCTACTTAGATGCCTTTGCTGACTACCTCACCCAGCCTCCTAACCTTGCCTATACTTTTATCAGAGGACTCACATCGAGTGACCTCATACTTTCTACTTGCTTATTTGTGTATTGTCTGACACCTCATCCCACTTACTGCACACAGCTCAGTCACTAGAATTTAAGCTCCAAGAGGGCAAGAACTTCATTTTATTCATTGCTGTAGCTCTAATGCTTAAAATAGGACCTGAAATATAACAGTTGCTCTAAACTTATTTGTTAAATGAATGGATGAATAACTATATTATTCCATTAATCAAATGTCTCTATTTTTATTAATTATTTCTTATTTTAATGGTCATTGTCTTATCAAACTAAATCTATCAGGGGAAATGAAGAAACCATCGATGCTTTCTTAGGGTTTCCCAAATTAACTCCATGGAGAGTAAATGCCTCTATTTATTAATAATAAATTAACCATATGACTGGGATCTTCAATTGTTATTTCTTTCTTTCTTTTTATACAGTTAGCAAATGAGTAGATTCATTGGTAAAAGATAAACAATAAAAAAGAGGCTGTATAAGATGTGAAAGTAGTCCCTATCCACAGCTGCTCTCTTCCCAGCCTCTTCCCCAGAGGAAAGCGTGGTTAGCAACTCGTGGTACATGCTAATGTTATATTTTCTGTGCAGTTACGCACATAAAGATATGTATATACATATTGATCTTTTTCATTTACATAAACAGGGTAGTAATATAATTTTTTAACTTTTTCATGAAATACTTTTCTATGTCTATATGGATCTGCCTCATTCTTTTTATGGGCTGCATAAAAAAAAATCATAATTCATTTAAATGCTCCCCTTGTAATGGGCATTTAGGTTGTCTCTAATTTCTTTCTATTACCATGTCGCCATGAACATCCTTCTACACATATATTTGTTTATAATATGAGAATTTCTTCATAAAAAACTCCTAGGAATGCTCAATTAAAATTTAATCAATGCAACCAAATTGGTCTATACTGGACTTCCAGGCTGTGGTACCTGAGGCCTACTCCTCCCTCATGCTCACCAAAACCACACACTAATGATCTCTGAGTTGTACCTCTGAATTTATCTCTAAATTTGGCCCATTGCTATAAAGTATCACCTTGTTGTAATTTGTAATTGGTTGATTTTTAGTGAAATCAATCATCCTTTTTTATTTTCATTATCTTTTTGTTTTTTCTACTATATATTTCTTATTTATTTACTCATTATTTTTCTATTGTATTATCTTCTTTCTATAATATTATTTTATTCGAATTCTGTATTGTATATATTTTGTGTATGGTTTCTTTTTTCTTATAGACATGTATATTTTATTCCAGATCAATATGTGTCTTTTAAATTTATGAGTCTCTTTAATTGTAACAAGTGTTTAAACATTGTTAAATCTGTCAACCTTTTTTTAAAAATAACTTCTTTACTTCGAGTTTTATTTAAAAAGCTATTCCCAAACTCAAGATTATAAAAATACATACTTTTGGTGCTTTTTAATTTTTATGTTTAACTCCTTTTGGAATTCACTTTGAAATCTTTCAGATACATTTAGAAAATAAAATCAAATTCTTTATTACTCATCATTAACCTATTCATGACAAAAAAGTGATAAAAGGCTAATTGACAACATATTCAGGGCATTGCTTTATATCCCCGTCTTTTTCCTTCTTGTGAACTAGGAATCCCTCACTGTGGGTCTCCACCAATGCACACCCATCCAGAGAGATAAATGCTGATCTTCTGAGGCTGCTGCCTCCCTTCCTAGGGAGGCCCTGCTTTTCTTCAGACTCATGTGGAATGTCTCCTAGACAGAAGACAGTAGCAGGAGGAGATGCTGTGGGAGAAATCCAAATGATTCTGCATAAGAAATACAAACTTCATCAAACCTGGTCAACGTCTGTTGGAATAAAAAGAGGCTTTAAGTGGAATAAACTGAAAGAACCTCTTAATGCTTTGGACTGAATCAGCAACATAGAAGCCGTTGGCCTGGGCAGCCCAAGATCTTATTTTGTACTTGGTGTCTCTGCAGACATGTAAAAGCTGGAGTAGAAGGTACCTCCAGCCAAGGATCTGTCGGCTTTGCCCGGATGTACGTGAATCCCTTCCCGGCTCTGCAGTCAGGACTGGAACCTAGAGTTCGTGTCACTAATATGAAGTTGGTATGCATTTGTCTTTTTTGGATAAGATACTGAACAAAATAAACCAAGTCAGGTAATTTTAATTATACATGCACAGATGTGTATTTATATAGAGGTTTATTATCGTGCTGTAGCTTCCGATTTGAAAAAGGAAGGAGAGGAAAAGGCCACCTAATATCTTTTCCTTTGTGGAAGGAGAGGGGGTCCCACAGAACAACAAAAAGGAAAAGATAAGCTATTCTGGGCTGAGAAGTGTAAAACTAAAGGATAATAAAATCAAGCTGATGCAATTTAAAGACTCCTCATTACCTGGTCTGAGATATGGCACCCATTGTTGCTGGTGGTTGGAGATTA
The DNA here is from genome assembly GCA_963574415.1 of Tarsius wallacei. Lineage (NCBI taxonomy): Eukaryota > Metazoa > Chordata > Mammalia > Primates > Tarsiidae > Tarsius > Tarsius wallacei. The sequence goes on from CAUYQG010274664.1 coordinate 70,329, forward strand.
TTTCTCAGCCTGCTGCTGGCTGATAACAGACTCTTCCCCTGGCCTGAAACTCATTGTTCTGCGGCAGGAATGGTGCCTGCGACAGAAGCAGAGTCTCCGGCCTGTGGCAGCCATGCTGCTTTGGCCTTTCCTTTCCCGTCAGTGAATAACAAAGAAAAGCAAGAGTTCATATCACCTGAGAAATGCTCTGGGAGTTTTTCACTTCTCCCCCCTCACACTCCTGTGACCTAATTTGGATCAGGTAATTCTGAAAATAAAATGCTGAAGTTTTCTTTTCTGGGAGAACAATGTCACATTAGTCAACTTAAAAAGACTTGCTCACAGCACAAATTGTCTGTACAACTCATTTTGCCCCTTAATTATATTCCACCTTGTTTTATTATTTAAAGGCATCATATGAGTTAAGTGTTTATAGACATTTAAAATGTAGGAGTTGGAAGTGGATCTAGAGATGCAGTTTAATGCTCTCATTTAAAGGCTGGTGCAGCGCAGCCCAGGAAGCCGTGAGGGGATGCTCACCCGAGAATACCGAGTGGGAAATGAACTTTCTCCTCCCTCTCCCCAAGGCAGCACTGGGAGAAAGGGGTTTCTGGGTCAGAAGGAAGGGGAGCCTTACAAGTACTACAAGAACCATGGAGATCTAGTCTCTCCCAAATCTTAGTCATAATGTTCTATGAAACTAAATGAAAACCAAGTGTTCTGAATTCCAAGTTCAGATGCTTCCAACCATTATTCAACCTTCTTTCAAAAACAAGAGTGTTGGAAACTTCAGGGCAGGGTGTGTGACGTCAAGGTGCTTGGCAGGTTGAATAAACACATCTCAGGAGCTACATGACATCTCTCTCCCTTCCAACCCCCATACTCAGAAACCTATAGTGTCCCTAATCTCACAACCTATTGGTCCAAAGAGCATGTGGATCTTCATTCAGACAAAGCTCATCTCCTCGTCTAGGCTCTCCATCCAAGTCTCTCTTTCTTTCTGCTTGGCCTTTGCTCACACCATCAGCTCTGGTTCATTTCTAAACTGCTTACCCTCTTCTGACCCTTTTTCTTGCAGATGGATGTCTAATGTTTCCTTATCACTAAGGACAACTGCTTACATTGTAAATCCCCTGTCAGCAAAAGTAAATACCTCTTTGTCCCTTTATAATTCAGTCAAATGAATTATAAAAGAATGCACATTTTCTATCCATATTCTTCTCCTTTCTATTGATGCCATAACTGGGAATTGAACCCTGAACCACTAATGTCTTTTTTGCATAAAATGTTGATTGTCCTGTTTTTCATGGAGTTGTATATGTATGTGATCTGCACTTATTAGGTTGCCTTTTTGAATGATTTTAAAAATCTTGTTACAATGATACCAAACACTTGTAGCTGTTAGGCCACAGCTACAGAAATAATTATTTAAATCAATGTTAAAAATCTTTAACCTTTTTTTTAAAAAAAATTGATTCTTTCAGAAAATATCCCAAGCATCTCAAAGTAGCATTGATTGAGGTAGTCTCAGGTTAATGTATCTGCCAAAACATTACATTATGATTCTAAATAAGTAATTAAGAGAGCACTTTGGATTATGGAATGCTCTGTAAATACCCTAAGATAAAACAAAACCAAAACCAAACCAAAACAAAAAAACAAGTCTCCTTTTTCCTGGGGGCTAATTTTAGGGGAAAATCTCATATTAAATTAGATCATTTATGGTAAATGCCAGTGTATCTCAAAACTATACATACCTTCTAGTGCTCTCCTGCACTCCAGAATAACGCATCCAATCCATACTGATCCAGTCACATCCAGACACACCATGGGCACTTCATACTCAACATGTCTAGAATTATCCTCATTATCTTACCTCCAATTATCTTGTCTTCTGTATTTCATTGAAAGCAACCACTACTCAAAACAGTTAACAAATAAGAATTCTGTAAATATTCTTGGACTACTACTTTTGCTTTTTTGTCACTTATTCATCAAACAAATATACCAATCACTTCTCTGTTCTGAGCTCTGTTTTAAAGTGTCAGGGATT